>WTSP01017684.1:6039-27878 GCA_025331215.1 Actenoides lindsayi
ATGAATATGTTGAACAGAACTGGTCCCAGCACCAACCCCTGTGGGACCCCACTAGTTACAGGCCTTCAACTAGACTCCATCCCATTGACCACAGCTCTCTGGCTTCTTTCCTTCAACCAGTTCCCAACCCACCTCACTACCTGATCATCCAGACCACACTGCCTCAGTTTAGCCAGAAGGATGCTGTAGGAGACAGTGTCAAATGCCTTACTGAAATCTAGATAAACCACATCCACTACTCTACCATCATCTATCCACCTGGTTATGTCCTCATAAAAGGCTATCAGGTTGGTCAAACATGACCTTCCCGTGGTAAAACCATGTTGACTGTAGGTCCTCTTCTCCTTTAGTTACGGGTGTTTCAGTAAATCATAAGTAAATGCTTGCAGAAGTGAACTTTCCTTCATTATTATGCAGAATAGAATTAAATTTCTTTCTGTGATGTAGAAAGAGGTGACATTTACACATGACTTCATTTTTATTTTTTTTATACATTTATATACACGTGTGTGCACATACAAAAAAAAAGAATCAAGAATTACATGGTGGGTTGGGGGAACATCAATATGCTACCAAGTTTTGATATCATAAAATTAGGTTGACTTTTAATACTAAATACACAAAACACGAAGTGGATTTATATCCTTTATTAACTAAAGTGTGTGTGGGGGGGGAGGGTGTTAAAAAAGACATAAATACATACAATGGTGTAGGAGGAAGGGAAAACCCCCTCAGATCTACATACTGGAGATATTTTCTAATCTTTACCATTCTAATCAATAAATATGAAAGTAAAATCCATGCTGCTCTACCTAGAATCAGTATCTTCGGACTCCAAAACATGACAGGCATTTTGCATAATGGTTCCCCACTCAGGAAATACAAAGCAGCTCTCAAGAACCAAACCTTGAAGGAGTCTGAATATTTTTTAGTTTGAGGAAAATAAACCTCTCATCCTATGACAGCAAGACCTCATTAGAAAATGTGCTAATTGGCTGCATGCATTGGGAGCTCACTGCACTCCACCTTTTATTTCAAGGCTGGCACTGCACCTCTAGTGTGAGATTATCACATTAGTCAGTTCCTGTTGTGAAATACTGTGCTTGAAACTACAGTGAGAGTGCAAAATGATTGAGGTTCATTTTGATTGCAACGTCAGTACAATGTTCCTGTCATGTGCCATTAAGCAAGTGTGATGCACTAATATGTCTTTGCCCATCTTACTTTAGTAAGTATCATCAAAACTTTTCAGTTTGGATAGTACTGTAATTTTATGAATGCCTGTCACTACTTCTTTCATGTTAAAAGATTACCTTTGAATAGCAAACACCTTAGGTTATCCTCTGTTCACATTAGAATATTCTTTATTAGCATCAGGAAGGAAAAAAACCCTGCAATGTACCATAATTTTTATATAGGGTTATCCCTGCATATTTAAGTACGACTAACATGGAAATAACTGTGCATTTGAAAGGTACTCGTGCTAAGAGAGGCTGCACAAGTTGTCATTGTGAAAGATGAAAGAAAACTTGAAAGTTGAGAAAAATCAAGATGAATGCAACTGTGATGTCCATCTACTAACTACTGTAGAACAACCAGTGAAAGATAATAAAGCTGGAGATCATTCACTGTGACATCTTAATCAGAAAGAATTAAATTATACACACATCCCAAAACCCCTAAAAGAACTAAAACACAAATTTCCTACTCCCTCAGCAGACGAAATGCCAGCCAACTCTGCATATGAAGCCTGAGCATAAGTTAAACAGCATCAGACACATCATTCAATCTTCTGGAAGGTTCCAAAAATTCCAAAACATTGAAATCTGGCAGAGAAAGAAACTTGTGCTCTGAATCATAAGTAGAAAAAAAATACATACCTGGACTAAAATAAAAAAATATTTTTAATATTGACAAAAGCTTTTGTAACATCATCTGATTTATAAGTAATTGTTTAGTATCCACTGTGATTGAAAATGTGATCACCCCTAATGAACAGCTTGTCTGTTACTTGCACAATACCACTGTATTCCATTGGCATGGAAATCCTCAAACATTAATCAGATCATTAGCATTAGAAAGGGATGCAGCCATAGAAGTATTTTAGGCTTTATTTTTCAAACTACTTTTCCATTCACTTAGGAGAGATTTTTAAAACCTCAGATATTTTATGGTATTTAGATAGGGAAAGCAATATAAATAAATACATATATATCATCCACAGTCTCGGGAACAAGAAGAGAATGAGGCACTGAACACATTCTCAGGTCAGTTAATATCAGGCACTACTGTCCCTTAGATCTTAGTTCAGTTGGTAATAATTCAAAGCTGCTGCTACTTAAATCATAATGGCATTCCAGATGCTGTTTTTAAAAGCTTTTTGAATTCCAGGTAGTTCACTGTTTTCTATGAAAAAAGCAGATTTCTACTTCAATTTTCAGGGAAAAAAGCCTGCATTCAAAATGCCATATGTGCTTACATTTCAACAAAATGCCCTAACAGCTTAATATCATGTATAGCTTCTATTATGTTACTTATATTTTACAACTTCCCACACACACACATTTTTTTCTTTTACTCCCCTCCCCCCAAAAAATATTGCTTTAGAATAAAAACTGTGTTACTCTTATGGCTTTAAGGTATTTTATCTACTCTGGTTTTGTATTATGAGCATTTCAGCTAATACGTCTTCCTCCCCCCTTTTTTTTTTTATCCTTCTACAAATTCAAAAAAGTTATTTTCAGGATTAGAGTTATTTTGGAGATTATTTTAAAGGATTACATTGATGCACATTCCCCTTATCAGAATAATGATTATGTGCCAGACTTGCCTGCAAGCATGTAACAGCATTTTATCTTTTATGATCTCATCAAATTTATACAGATTTTTGCATGCAGCTTCTATTTAAAAGCATAAATAAAGATATTTGTAAATCCCAGATCAGCCATTTTTCCATGCCATTTTCTTTTCATCTATAAGAAGGCTATTTCATTCCTTGAAAGTTTCTTTTTATCTGAGTGAGTAAGCTTGGAAACAAAAGTTTATGAAAGTGAGAAAAATCACTACATTGATCTCTAGATAGAAAGAATGAATAGATTGAATAAAGTAGCAAATTATTACATCTGAAGAAGAGTTTTATCTTCTGAGTAAAACAGCACTATTATCTTTTAAGTTTGCATTTTATTTCAGTTATTATTTTGCAGTATCTATGAATTGCAACAGTTCCACTGTGCTTCTCTCAAGTAGATGTGGAAAATTATGCCGTATTTGGTTTCTGAAAGAGAAAGAAAGTACAAACAAACCCCCATGAAATTTCTTCTATCAAAAAGTATTAGCTGCATTAAAAAGAAACACTTCATTAACTTGTTTTGACAGTAAAACAGGACCTAATTGGATTGTATTTGGCAACAGTCAGAGTCTGTTGGACAACAGAACAGATTTCTGAAGTTATTAGAGTATTACTCAATTAGTGGTATCTACTAACCATAAAGAAATGTTAATATTCCATCTACACAAGAAGGATCTAAAGGATAAATCTAAGTGAATCCACTGATGTACAAACTACAGTTGCAGAAACTATAAAAATATTGAAACAGGTGCGGGTTTTCATCTGGTATTTCATGTCTATTATACAACCTTAAAGAAAAATATAATATAAATGCAAGACTTTTAAAAATCATCAGCTGAATCAAAATATATCATAAGATACATAAAGAGTACCAAAATAGAAAGATGTTATGGATCAAAAATAATCCTTTTCTACAGAATTCTGCCTATTTTCTTGACATTAATAAATTATTTGGGGACCTGCTGTAGTGGTATATTGCTTATACTGCTGTATTTTTTAGAAGGTCTGTTCAGAATGCACAGGAGGGAAGAAGAACCTTTACAGGCTGCTTTGAAGGGAAAGAGGATAAGCTACTGTTCACATCTGTGATATGAGCAGTAGGAGAGGGAGTGCGGTTAAATGGCAGCATGATACAGGTTAGAATTCAAAGGGAAAAAAATTCTTGTGAAAAGAGTAATGAAGTACTGGAATACATCATCTCACAATGTTACAGTGTTCCCAAATCAGATTCCTTAAAAACAAGTGAAGGCAAACACCTTTTAGGATACCCATGGGCAGGTAAGACCACCGAGTCAGTCTCAGCTTCATGATTCTGTGTTTATGCAGCATAAAATTTCAGTGTAAAATGTAATTCCTGCCACCATGCAATTTAATGAGTTTAAATACAACTCGGCAAGGGGCAATACTGGGAAAGTGGGTATGTAAAGCAATACTTAAGAAAGACTGGGATCAAGGAAGGGATCAGAAACCTGTAGTTGAGATAACAGGGCATGGCTTAGTTTGCAAGGAAGTTCTGAGGAATCAGTGGGGAAATGCCAAGGGCAACAGGACAGAGCTGATGAGATCTCAGAGAGGGACAGAGAAGAGAGATGATGCCAGAGAACTGCCTTGTGACAAATCCACAGCACTGATTCAGTATCTTCAATAGTCTCTGTAATTCCTAATGTAATCTTGCTTTCAGAAAGGGCTGCTTCATTTGATAAGATGGGCAGTGATTTTCTGATGTGCAGATCCTCTCTAGGGGGTGGGTCAATTTTTCTTCAAGAAGCAGTGCTATAAATGAGCAGCCACAGCTTTTGCACTAGGGGTAGGAGAGAGGCACGTAACAGAACATAGTAAATGCTCCTATATTTGACAAGTGATTTCTATCTAGTGCTATGGCTTAGCCTATATGGAAGACGTAAGCAGAGGCAAATACAGATCTTTGGAAAAAGTGCTGCTGATAGACATAATGGGATTCTGGTCATGTCTAAGTGGGATTGGTGGCAATCAGCACAGCAGCAACAAAAGATGTAGTGAGGGAAAGAATTTCTGTTTCAAACCACTGTTAGAAGCAGAGTGCCTCTCTCACCTGCGAATCCCCTCAAAACCCACAAAACATAAAAATGAATGTATTTATACAACATTAAAATGACAATTTCTTGCTTCTAGTTAAGATGGGGCAGATTTGCTTGACTCAAAATAATTTTTTTTTTCATTCTGTGACAAGTTAAGGGGGCAAGAGAAATGAAAACAGCTTATTTGTGCCATTATTTTAACTCCATCTTTTACTTCTTCATTTTTCATAATCAATACAATTATTTCTAAAATGCACAGGTTCCACACACAAGGGTACAATTGCCTCACAGCTCAGATGCTATTACGGATCAGCAGGCTACACATGCAGCATGAAGTGCACAAAAAGGAAAAAAAAAGGCAACCAAACAATGTTGACTCAAAAGACAAAACATGCCTCTTCTATGTAATTCACAATTACAATCATATCTTCTACAGCTCCATACACCCAAGCCAGGAAAATAGTGCAAGGAGAATTTAATTATTTTTTTTTTTTTTTTTTTTAAAAAAAGAGCAGTTTGAACTGCACTGCAATATAGATACAATTTTCTGTCTTTCTGCCTTAGGTCTCTTTTGGCAATATCCTCCTAAAATACAGATGTAGGAATGTCAGCAAATACAAATCTGTACTGCTTAAGGCAAATACCTAATTCATTCTCTTACACAATTTTTCATTTGTCTAAAATATTTTTGAATTTCTGAATTTTTCTTAAAATAGTTAGACCTTCTACCCTGACTGCTCCCACTAGTATGAAACCTAGAAACCTGTTTCTAAGTTTCTCTCTCCATTTCTGTTTGTTGCCAAATTTTATATATACATAGTCATCTTCAATCTATCTGTTCAGGTACCATTAGCTGTTTCTTTTGCACACTCTTCTGTTTTTTCAAAGGTGTTTGAGCACAAACATATTTCCTTTCAATTTTCTCTTTCCAAGTAAATAAAACAATTTCATTTAAGCCCTTCCTGCAAGGCACGCTGAACAGCTCCTTGATGCTCTCAAGTACATGTTTTATGGACCAACCTTACAAATTTAACAATTTCCTTTGTACAGAAAGGACTTGATATAATGACAATATAAAGGACCAATATAATGACATTGCCACACAAAAGAGCAGCATTTTAGCCACCATTTTCTTGTCATATTTTCAATATTTACACGGAAATTTCAAGCCATACCCTGAATGTTACATTCCTCCAGCCATGATCCTAAATTTGGCAGTAACAGGACAGAATTCCACTACCTAACATACTTGGAAAGTATTCAATGTATATGAATTTTTGACCATATTTTAATTTTTTTCCTTACTTGAATGGACGAAGTATCAAGCCTTATTCTTTTGCAGTTGTCACAACTAATTAACTCTTTTCTTCTGTTTGTTCCCCCCCCTAAAAAAAATCAAAATATTGACAGGGAAATCAATCGATATCAGATTTGATACAGAATCATAGAATGGTTTCGGTTGAAAGAGACCTTAAAGATCATCTAGTTCCAATTCCCCTGCCATCAGCAGGGACACCTCCCAGTAGACCAGGCTGCTCAAAGCCCCATCCGAACTGGTCTTGAATACATTCAGTGACGGAGCATCAACAGCTTCCCTGGGCAACCTGTTCCAGTGTATCACCACTCTCGCAGCAAAGAATTTCTTCCTATATCTAACCTAAATCCATCCTCTTCCAGTTTGAAGCCATTACACCTTGTCCTATCACTACAAGCCCCTGTAAAAGGACTACCCAATTAGATTTTTAGATGCTGTAGCTGTGCTATGTAAGTTTTCATTGCAAAAGCTTCATGATTTACTAGTCTTGCACTGGAGGAAAAGAAAAAAAAAATTCACTGGTCATACCATAACTTTTAAGATCTTAAAGTGAGATACTCATTTAGTTCAAAACTAGAAACAGTATCAGTACATAATACCAAGAAGTCCATACAAAGGAAGAGCCATCTGCAAACATGCTACTTTACATGTAACATTTTCTTTTGGCATTTCTCTACTCATTAAACATCATATCATAGAATAGTTTCCTCCCGAAGAGACCTTCAAGATCATCAAGTCCAACCTTATTCCTAGCCCTATCAAAAACCACTAAACCATGTCCCCAAGCACAACATCTAACTGCCTCTTAAACACTTCCAGGGATGGTGACTCCACCACCTCCCTGGGCAGCCCATTCCAATGCCTGACAATCCTTTCTGGAAAGAAATGCTTCCTAAGATCCAGCCTCAGCCTCCCCTGGTTCAACTGCAGACCATTTCCTCTTCTTCTGTCCCTTGTCACCAGGGAGAACAGACCAACTCCCGCCTCGCTACAACTTCCCTTCAGGTAGTTGTAAAGAGCAATAAGGTTTCCCCTCATCCTTCTCAAGGCTAAACAGCCCCAGATCTCTCAGCCTCTCCTCATAAGAGAGACATGCTCCAAACCCTTTACTAGCTTGGTAGCCCACCTCTGTACCCTCTCCAGCACCTCAACCTCCTTCTTGCAGAGAGAGGCCCAAATAGTCTGGGATTTGCATGACTTGAAGGAAACAAGGAGAAGGAATGGAAACACTGATGTAACCTCCTTCTTCTGCAATGTCATGGAATCTCAGAATCGCTTTGGTTAGAAAAGACCTTTAAGATCATTAAGTCCAACCATTAACCCAGCACTACCAAGTTCACCATTAAACCATGTTCCTCAGCACCACATCTACACAGCTTTGAAACCCCTCCAGGGATGGCAACTCCATCACTGCCCTGGGCAGCCTGGGCCAGGCCTGGACAACCATTTCAGTGAAAAATGTTTTCATTATATACAACCTAAATCTCCCTTGGTGCAACCTGAGGCCATTTCTTTTTCTCCTATCATTTGTTCCTTAGGAGAATCCCATGTCCCTCTCTACAGGCATGGGAAAATGCATTTAGAAACAAAGAAAGATCCAGCTTCTGTGTGTTGTGCAGCTAACACAGATCTATAAATCGGCCTTAAACAGCCTAATTCATGCCGAGTCCTCCCACCCTGCAACAACCTGCAAGTAGCCAATGGACCAAATAACTCCTATTGACTCCAATAGTAATACCAATTCTGAATAAAGACAATGGACAGGAAGACATTCATGCAAAGCAGTGGAAGTTTAGACCCTGTTAAAAAAAAGTGTGATTAAAATAAAAATCAAATCTTAAATAGTGCTTAACTCCCTGTCCTCTTCAGCATATTGTATGAAACTCCTATGAGAAGCTGAATCCTATTCTGATACTATATTCTAGTAAGGAAGAAGAGAACGTGTGCATGTTGAAGAGTAGATGCTGCCCTACTGAAGGTTGTCAGTTCATAAATTTGACAAAAGTGGACCATGACATACCTGCATCTGTTCTAACTTGCAGAACTACCCTACCTCGCTCACTCATCGTGAATCAACAAATACTGGATGATTACCTGGCCTGTGAAGAAATGGAGCATCCAGACAAGGGGCAAAATCATTATATGGGCACTTCCCAAACGCTTTGTTCACATTCTCCCACCGCACATCAATTCACAGGCTTCAAAGGCAGATGGAGAGTTATAATCATCTAATTGGCCGCTTGTACAATACAAAGTGAAGAATTTCAAATGAGAATTTTTGCAATCTTGTAACTGCTCTTCAACCCACAAATCGTATTTATAAAGTTATCCGATCTGGATAAATCGCAGCCAGCAAACCCTTTAGAAAGTTCTGAAAAAAAAGCAACACCAAAAAGGCAAATATTTAATTCTGCTTATTAGTTATAACTTTGTGTTTTCTTAATTCTGCATACAAACCTCAAAATCTGTGTGCCAATATGAAATAAGCAACTTCAGGTCAGCGCTGTACTGATGCTTCGGGCAGGAGGGGTGAGTGAACTGCTTTGGTTGCTGGATCTTCAGGGTGGGGTTTGCTCAGAGCCATCAGATGAGGCTGGAGAAAGGAGAGGCATCAGACTGGCTTAAAGTCTGCAGCTATCTGAGACAGGATTGCAATGGTTGCAGTGCCATATAAACTACCACGCCACGGTTCCCCCCCTAAACTATCCCTCTTCTGTCATGCATCTCCTCTTAATAAACTCCTCTTACCTCTCTCAGGAGAGATTTATTCTCAGGCTGTTACATAATTTAAAATAAATAAAAAAACAAGTTGCTGTGGTTTTTTTTCAGTTGCACTGAGCAGGTTTTGGACCTGGCCTCTATAAAGCAGCTGGAGCTTTTTGTTGGTTTTGTTGTTTAATTGAGGGAGTGTTGGGTTTTTTTGTTTAAGACTATGCATAAATTAATGCTTGTTAACTGATAAGAAAATGCTTTTGTTTTTGGTTTTTTTTTTTGGTCACGTTGCTGTGTGGCTGTTGCAGTTGATTTCAGGTCACACTTTTTTCACACAGCTATTACAGATTAACTTAATTCCTGTTTCATAGAGCTATTATGCATTAACTTTGTTGGCTTTTCTCAATTCTATAACAAACCCACTTCATTCGTGCATCACTCAGACTGGAGATTTCGCCAGTTGTTGCTGTACAGGAGCCAGTGACTGCTAACAGGAGACACAGTGCCTTCTGCTGCATCTTTAGAAAGTTAAATATAAGCAGTTATCTGCAGTTCATACCTGGAAACCTCAGTAATGCACTCATGCCACCTATTGGCAAATTACATCGGAGTCACTGCTGAGTTCAGATTTCTGAGGAGCACAGATTAAGTATTTTAATGACAAAGTCGTGTCTTCATAAGGGATAATATGAAAAAAATAGTTATTAAAAAGCTCATGGTCTGCTTTTATGTATAGTAGTTCATTCCCATGGGCAATTAGTCTAACCTTTGGCTAAATATATTGCAAGCTACCAAAAAGCCTTGTGCAGAAGTATTTAGTCTGTCACAGAAAGCCATAACACCTGCTTCAACTGTTAACCAACAACTGCAGCAAACACCATCATCAAACTTCTTTTCATACGTTGCGGAAAGATACATGACAGGCAGTGACAACTTATGTGGGTGCAAGTCCTACAGGAAAAGCAGCACAATGGCCTTTTCTGATTTTGAAAATTCTCCAATATTAAGCAATGCATCTTGGAATGACTTGTTGAACTTCAATTGCTCTATTTCAAAAATTAAAATGAAAAAAAATTAAAAATAAAACAATTAAAAATCACAAATTCAGAGCTCCAAACCAGCCTGCAAACTTCCCTGTTCTTCACAAAATCCAGGAAAGTCCATAATGAGCCCTTTGGGATTTTGAAAACGTTCTCCTCAGTCAAAAATCCTATTTTTTTTTTTAATTTCTGCTTAGCAAAAAAAATGAGGGACACATCATCTGTGGGTAGAAGCAGAGCTTAAATGATATTCAGGTTTGTTCATTCATTTCCAAAATTCTATAATTTCAAAACAGCTTCAGAAAATGGGGATTCACAGACACGTTATGGCAAGTCGTCAAATATCGCAGCGTGCTCCAACAGGGTATCTCTCAGAATAGTTTCTTGTCGAACAAAATGCAGTTTCTAGTCAGCTTTGGGAGTGCTGCCACTAAAATGGCAATTAAGAACACTATAGGAAGTATTTACTGCTGTCAGCAGAGCAACAGATATTTTCTCATTACCTAATGTTAGAAACGGAGAACTTTTTTTCCTTTTAGAGTATTTTTCTGTTCCAAATGGTTGATATAAGAATGCAATACATTTCTGAGCATGTGTTTTATGGAAACATTGCGTGCAGTATCTCAGAGACCAGAAATACATAATATATATGCTTTTTTTTTTTTTTTTTTCATTTCTGCTAAAAACCAAAGTAAAGCTGGCATAAAACCTAGTGCTGTGTGTGGCTGGCTTCACTCTCAGTTCTTTTCATCTTTAATAGAAGCATTTCCTTCTGCATAGGGTGGTCATCCATTTAATTGCACGGTACAGAGAAAAAAAGCAAAGGCAAACTCAGCTGTGGAGCTAATCTCAATAGAAATGTAATGAGTACTCCTGCCAAGAATCATTTACAAAACTTCCTATTCAATGCTAACCATCAGAAGTGGGACATCCACAATCCCATCTGTGAATCTGGAGATAAGAAGCTGCTATTCAACACCCAAAGCAGTTTGCTCCTGGCCAGGAGCAAATCCACTACTTCAAATTACCAGGAGCATGATACACGATAGCATTTTGAACTGCAGCAATTACAGTCCCCTCCACTGGTGACCTCGCTGCCTTCGGGCCCTTAGATCTGCCCTCTTTTGTCAGCTTAGTATTGTTCATTAGGTTTGGAGCGGAGAAAGGCAGAAATTGGGGCACCGACTCAGCCAGCCTGCTGCTATTATTCAAGCAACTGCAACAGTGTGAGCCCAACAGAGTTATAAAAACACCCAGTGAGAGAAGCACGGCGAGGATCTCCTTCGTAGATGGAGTTTTGACTCTTATAACTGGTGAGTTAAATATTAGACAAATCAGACAGACTAAAAGAAGGGGAGAAATCCAGATTGACAAACACATCTTGAACCCTTTACAAAATGAGACCACAGAAGACAATTCTAATTGTGAATTTTGGACAAAAAGACAGAAGTCCCCTTTTAATTTCATTTCTCTCAAGTAACAGATGCTTTTATGTCTCCAACTACACTTTGGAATGTAGAATAGGTTTTTTGGACTTTCAAACTTCCCTTAGAGCTTGGGGGAAGAAGGAAAGGGTGAAATAATTCTCTTTCTAGCTGAAGATACTTGGAGAAGACTTCAATGCCCACTAAAGCTGCTGTCTGCTGTCTGATGGAAGGAATAGACCTGAAATATCTTACTCCCACCAAAACTTCAAGCCAACCAAAAAGGAACACTTGTCAATTCAAGAGATTGTACTGAGATAATGCTCATCACTGGATAGTGCCACTTCACCTTGTGTGGCAAACCAAATGATTACTATTAATTGCTCATGTTTCTATCATTATTATTAATCCATTTATATATTTCTTTTCTTTCTTATCCAGTGGAGAAAATAAAAAACCCCACAACAAAACAAGTTAAAACCTAAATGTAAAGATCAAAGTAGAGCTGCTTCAGTAAAAGCTTTTACTCAAGAAAAATGCTGGATCAATGAAGAAAACATGCTAAACCTAAAATTCTGTTTATGTATCAGCATGAATGCGAGGGTCTGAGTGAGCTGTACATCCCTCAGCTACAAAAAAACCCCAAAACACCATTTTTATAATGCTACAAATATTCAGGTAACTCAGATTCAGCATCTAGTGCCCTGGATTTGGTACCACCTAACCCACTTCAGCGATTATTCCTCTCGTTCCTCAAAGACAAACTCCCAATGCTTTTCCCTGAGTTTCTTCCTGCTCTCTAGTCTCCAAAATCAGTCTCTGATAACTCTACCCTCCACTTCGGATGCAAATTAATTTTGTACACTGGGACAGAGCACTTGGATATGTGCCGAAGTTAAACCTTTGTTTTCTACTGCTCTGAATTGACAGAGCACCACTTCACCATCGTCCTGCCAACATCGTTCTTGGCTACCAGGTAACCAGCACTTGTTATAAAAGCTCTGATGTTTTCTCAACATCCTTTCCTTCAATCTCCAAAGTTCCCAGCATTACTCCGATAGCGTACCCTGGAACAACACTGAGTGAAACACAATGGTCTGAGACCAGTCTATGTGAAGGCTTGAGACAGAGGCAAGGACTGGCACTATGAAGAGATACAGAAGCATGCCTCCTCCTGGGACACAGTCTGGCACACATACTCATCAACATATGTTGATATGGCAAGGAAGTCACAAAGGAAAGACTATCAACCCAGTCACGAAACATGACAATGGTATGGCCTAAGATTCACATAACTTATCATCCTGCCTGCAACTGGGGCCAAGAGGGGATGGTTAGTGTGAGTACTGGCAACCACACAGTGATAATTCTCCAAATCTTCCTCGTATTTGCTGTCTGTGGATTATGGTCCATTCTGAGCTAATCATAGCATTTGCATATTTAGAATAGAATCATTGTGGTTGGAAGAGACCTTTAAGATCATCCAGTCTACCCATTCACACAGCACTGCCAAGTCCACCACTATACTACATCCCTCAGCACCACATCTACACATCTAAATCCTTCCAGGGATGGGGACTCCATCACTGCCCTGGGCAGCCTGGGCCAGGCCTTGACAACCCTTTCAGGGAAGACACTTTTTCCTCATGTCCAACCTAAACCTCCCCTGGCTCAACTTGAGGCCATTTCCTCTCATCCTAGCAAACAGCCCTCAACAGTGAGATAGCAAATTGACACTCACACTACCCTGATGAGCCCAGTCAACTCCAGGCAGACATTTTTCTCTTCCTCCCACTCAGTGACTTTTCATTTGCTGCTACTGATGCACTGAGAAAGCAAATGGAACCACAAACATTAAAATAACAATAAAATCACTCATCCAGCGTGCACACAACATGCACAGCTCAAGAGAGATTGAGCCATTCCTCTCTTTTTGACCCTCAACCCAAAACTCGCTGCAAGTGTCTTCAAAATTCTGCCCAGAAGGCAGCACTGCTGCACTTAAACTGTTGTTAAAGACAGTGAAGCAACAACCCCTAAGACTTCTGGAGAAAACAGGCACTTCCATCGAGCCAAACGTATCATGATCCGCTATAGGCAACACTGCCACGCAGCTCATACACAGCAACCTTCTGAATCAACACCCGAAGTGTCTCCTTTCGTCACCCGCACGCCCCTCATGTGCTCTCCTGCTCTGTAATCTATAATGTATCGCAGCTCGATCTCAGCTCACAAGCAAGAAGGATCATAGATGGCTCCGGAACACAAAGCAAGCTTATCTGCTGAGTAATGCCATCGGGATCAGCGATGTGAAAGCTGCAGGCAAAATTCAGTTCTGCTGCCTGATACACAGGACTGATGGTTACTCTGGCAAGATGTTCCAGGGAATTTATGATGGTGCACGACGGGGCTGAGCTGAGGAAAAATGGCTCGCTCCCAACACAGGGGTTTGTCTGCAGTTTAATAAACAGGAGCTCTCTAATGGCAAGTACAGGGTGCACCAGCCATCCCAGCAACAGTGAATTTCACCTTTCACAAGTATAAGATTTGAGAATTATCATAAAACCAATCGAAGCAGGCTCTCAGGAGAACAAGTAGGATTCAAATGCAATCAAAGCAACATGAAACAGACTCTGTGGAAACTACAGGCACACACTCGTAATGGATTGCTCAAATACAGTAACAACTACACCGATTTTTCTCTCCCAGGCAGATTAAGACAGTTGTTCTGAAAGCACAAGGGTGCCTTCAGATTGATATGATCAGTGCTTAAAAATTATTTTTTCCAGTATTGGGTAAAAAAGTTGTGTGTGCCAATGCAAAACCATTCATAGCACCACCCTCCAGAGTGGCATTAAGAGGCAATAATGCTAAACAAATATAGGCCCACTCAAGCAGTGCCATCCAGCATACTCCATAAATTAAAACTAATTAAGCTGAAGCATCATCTTCGATGGGAACTGAATTTGCACCCATAAGTTTAATAATTAATAACTAATGTTTTTATCAAACACCTCTAATTCTATTAATCTTTGACTTCTAGCACCTAAATTTCACATTTCTCACACTTTTTGTTGTTGTTGCCACAACAAAAATGCTTTTAAAAGTAGTAGTAATTAAAGTTGAATATTTTTTGATCAAATGCAAACCAATACTGTGGAGATGACCAGCAGGTTTCCTATCAACTTCTTAGGAACTCAATTCCTTCAGATTTAGTTAAGTAAAAGCAAGACCAAATATCACCAATATTCACTAGCCCTGGTATTTTGCTGGCAAAATCCTACTGACTTCAAGGTATTTAATGGGAACGTGTAATGATACAACAGAGTAGAAAAAAGTATCACCCTTTAGCTAGGTAATTTTATACATGGATAGACAGATGAAATAAAATTTCACATCATTAAATGATCTGGGAAGTGACAGGAAAGGTTAAAATAAAGCAAGCAATGATCTGTTTTCTTATCCAGAAAAGTACTGCTTTCAGAAAGAAACAGAGATTGATGCCCAGAGAAGGGGAAGATGGGAATGTCTGGAGAAAAGCAACAGGAGGGTGAGTTTGTGGCTGGAAATTCAGCAGCAATATCACCTGCATCAGCTGAAGGGGTCAGCATCCTCCTCCCTTTCCAACCACTTCTGACCAGCCTGCACTGCGCAGGTAAGTGTATTTGTGTAGCTGCATAATCAGCTAGACAGGAGCCAATTTAGCTGTATAACAGTTAGCAAAAGAGGATACTTTATAAAGGATGGGAACAGATCATTTGGATACAAGAGGAAAAAAAAAAAAAGATAAATTATAAAAGAGGGAGGAAGGATGACAGCTATGTATTTATAATGCTAATACAATTCTGCAGTACAGAATGGACTAAAATATAGAACCTCAAATAATCCTACAAATTAAATCTAGTTTTCTGATTATTTCTGTGGAATTCAACTGTTTCCTCCCTATTACAAGGGCAAAAAAGACTGAGGATGAGTGAACTGATTACAAAACACATGTGGTCTGGGGCACAGGGGAAAATACTGTGATAGAGAAGCCGACACCAGCTACTCCCTGCGCTGTGATTTCCCCTGAGCTCCAGCACTTCAGAGTTGCACACGGAGCACAGAATACAGCAGGTTTACTTTCTACTGGCATTTGTTTGAATGGAGGCTGGTGCTTCCCTTCCTTTCCACCTTTCATTAGACTACTGACTTTTACTGGACTGCTTTACCGCAATTAAAAGTTGTATTTCTCACCCCAGCGTAACCTCCGTCTCATTACACCCACTCCTCCCTCAGTCTTTAGCTTAAACATCATCTTTTTCACCTTATCAGAAAGAACAAACAGAGGACAATGTTTCTTTCTAGTTGTGCTCTCAGAACAGCCTTGCACAGAACTGCTCTGGTACTAACAATTTTCTTGATGGCTGCTGCATCGAGTCTACTCTGCTCATCAGCTCTTTTCAAATGCAACTTGTGTCTCTGGCGCTATTTTCAGTTTCTTTTTTATACTGCAAGCCTTGATATTTGTGAATAATACCTCTAATAATGCCTCTGGGTAGCCAAAAGATTTCCGTTAATTATCTCAGTAAGAACTGAAGAAAGAAGAGCAAATATATTATCTGAACAGAACCACACCACCACCAAGGCCTCCCCAACACTGCAATTTCAAAAAGGTCACACAAAAAGCCTAAGAAAATTAATTTTAGACAGAATTTATAAAAGAGATAGAGTAGATGGAGAAGCAGAGAATATTGCCTGTTACGTAGGTATTTATATACCCTTATTTTCTTTTCTGAAGAGTATTTAGACAGTCATTGCGTTTCAAATATTTTCATTATTTTCCACTGCTTTAAGAGTGTAAAATTTTGAATTAAAAAATAGGGTCTTGTAATGTTAATAAACAATTACATTTTTGAGATAATGAAATGAGTATTATTTTAATAACCAGGGATATACATTACTTCAATTTCTGCCTGCAAAAGGGATTTTCCAGGACTCTCTAAGCAAGTGGTTTTCTACTGCCTTGTGTTGGACATGATCTTTCACATCCTTCTGAAAGGAGAAGAGAATGTGTTTAGTTTGAGAGCACAACACCTGATGCCATACAAAGATAATAATAGTCCTTTCATCTTTCCAGCATTTCATTATTTTTAACACTCATGTGATTTAGAAACAAAACAGATTTAAAAGAAAACCAATGCACATCTTGAAGATTACTTTGATAATGCTAATATGCCCTTTAAAACTGAGTCCAGCTGGGAAATTGAAAGGGTGACAAGTGGAACCAACTTGTATTAGGTTGGCATGAGACCAGTCACTGGCATGGCCTAAATGACAGTAGCTGCATCTGGAAAGGGGTTGATAAGGAAATCCTGTTACAGTGTGGTACTAGATTATTTTTTTTTCCTTCTCCTTCTTAAATTACATCTTATATGATTTTATTTTTGTCATTTCTTCATTTTCTGACAAAAAAAAAAGGGGGGGGGGGGGGAATCTAAATCCTGTTTTGATTAAACAAATGCCTGAATTGTAGCTTCCAGCACTTTTTTTTTGGTGAAAGGAAATTCTAAAGCAAACTAATCTGATCACTCAAAGATGTTTGCTGGGCATTCTTCCAGTCAGAAGTTTAAAATTTAGGATAGTAGTTTACAAGGTATCTTCCAACTGAGGTGAAGAGAGAGCGTAAACTCTTTAGATGACCTTGATGTCTTCAGTTTCACTGGAGGTAATCCCAGGGGAAGGATTCTACTGTAGCAGCACTATGTTTGCAGATATTTTAAACAGAAACCTAACAGGAGATAGTTACTACATGGAAATCTCATTCTTGTGTGCAGACATGCTCTAGAAGTACAAGGTGAAGAAGTGATCAACTAAAGACTGCAAGAGTTAAGGAAAAAAGAAAGGAGTAAATGCAGAGCATCTTGTCGAACCATTACATTCAGCTTATACACACCTCTGATTTCCAGCTGGATCTGTCACTGTTTTTTCTTCATCTCAAACATGGTTCTTCTTGGTTTTTAATTAAGCTGTCCTGTGAGTTTACAGGTTTCATGAACCTGGCATGGCTGTCACAACTTTGTCAAGAGAGGTGGAGTGTTTAAAATAGTCTCCTGCTGCTGACATTTGTGCTCCTAATGAATAAATATGATCCCTGTCACCTATGACTTTCATGGGCTTTTTCTGATTCTGAATCATATTACACTGCCAACGATGCACCCAGGGTAGATTACCTGAAAATTCAAGGAATTTATAATTTCTCACCATCCAATGTGCTGCCTAACAGCAATGTTAAAAATACAAGCCTGAAAGACAGCCAACAGAAAAGCAGCAGGTAAGCCACTGCAACACATCTCAAAGAGCAAATATTGGGGCTTATTTCATTGTTAAGAGTGGTTGAACTAACGAGAACCAACAAAAAAGCAAAAGAAACCAAAACGTAAAATAATCTGAGCTAATAATATGGCAATAATATGGATGACTTTTCTCAGGAAAGAAGATCTGCTGGTTACACACAGGTTAGTAAGGAATTTTTTGAACTGTTAGCCAATTTCAATCTGATCAGTCAGATTAAATGTATAGTAATATAATTATTGTCTCATTAAAAAAAATATTAAAAAGCATGTAAGAACATTGCAGAATGTTAATGTAAAGACATGCTTTGAATTAAAAAAATGCAGAGTGAGTTTGCTGAAGAGGCAGAAGAATCTCAGAGGCAGATGGATCTTCAGCCAAAGCTTATACAGCTCCTTAGTATCCAGGCTTCAAAAAAATCCTCATCTTCTCACTATCTAACGGCATTTTCCTAAGTATACTCCTGCCCCTTCAGATGTTCCTTGAAATGTCCAGGTAGTCACATGAACTGTTGGACTTCTGATGATTTTAAGAAACTTCAAAAATAATAGGTGAAAGTCAAAGCAAAATTCCAAAGCTGTTTAAAAATAAATAATATTGATTTAAAAAATACTAAAATTTGAACAACTGTTCTGCAAAAGACCTCAGAGTTTCAAAAGTGCAAGATATTTTCATCCTCATTTCTATTCTGTTTTTAATAGGTCATGTTGAATTTCTGATTTAGGAAGCTGGGGGTAAAAATAGGGTCATGTTGTCGGATAGAATTCGATTCATCACAGCACACTGGTATTTTTAAACAAGCAATCAAAAACGTGACAAAGTCAATGGCAAGAACCTGAGGAACTTCAAAAGGACTGCATGGTTTAGTTTTTTGATTCACTCGTATTTGACCAAGCACCTGCTACAAGAAGATGCATTTTCCATTTAAACTGGGCGATATCTCACCCAACTTGTAATCCATTTGTACCTATAACTCCTGTCAGGTGCAAATTAAGGTAAAATATTACCCAGAGCCTAAAACACGCTGCATGGCTGGCTCTAACTAATTTTCTTGTATAGTTTTATGCAAATGTGCATCCTAAAGCATTGATTTAACTAAGCATTCGTACAGCCAGTATGACTCCTGGCACCCTACAATCATTAATTTAATATTCACTTCATATTCCCATGAAGTAGAGAAGTTATTTTACTTAACTACAGAGATAAGTGACCGACTTTGAGAAATTCCATAATACGGAGGAAAAGTCAAGAACTTTTCCCAGGTCTCCTGCCTAACTCCACAAAATGATTCTTCCAGGCATAGTGCACTGCAACTGCACATTTTAAAAGCATAAGTTAACTACTCTCATTTCTATATAATCTAGATGTTTTTCCTTCAGAATTATAACTAGTATTTTTTCCTAATACAAGCTAATTTTCTCATTGTTAAAATCAGTATTTTATTTCAGGTGTTCTGATCTTTTCAAAAGCAGAATTCTTATTCAGAACACCATGACATACCTTATATTGGTTGAATTCATGGCATACATATATTACCATCAGTAAAGTTCTGTACTACCAGCTGTACCAGCTTCCCAGATAGTTCCCATCCCTATTCTTACCATTGCCTGCTGTCATGAAATGACCTGACTATAGAGATTCTGCTACGTGCAGTCTGTGGGTCGGCCATGGATTTGGACTAGAAGTACATTTAAGGACCACAGGTAGAAAAGTGAAAAAAATAACAGTTTATCTGTCCCAATCCAATAAATATGGAGTATGAGGGTGCAGAAATCAGGTGCTGGGTGTTCAAGGAGAGTGATGTTTGGAGAACTACACTGATCAGCACACAGCTGGGTACCAGCATCAGCATTTTCCTGTAACTGAATCAAAACCAGCACGGCTCATGCTGTTCTGCAGAGAGATTTCTACTGTATCTTTTTTTCATTTCTGCTCATCTAACAAGTCAGATTTCATACACTTTTTCACTAAAAAAAAAAAAAAGCAAACAAAAAAAAGCCCTCCTCATACAATACAGATCTATGAATAACATGTTGTATTACAACGAATGATTTTTGCTTTCTTCCAAAGAAATAATCTAATTATTCAGAAAGCTCTGAATAATTATCCTATCCAAGTCAGGCCTTAAAACAAGGCATCTCATATCCAGACAGCAATTAAAATTTCTTGGTACGTGAAATAATTTGTTACTTTCCAAACATCAGTACGCCTTCTCTTTAATGTATTCTTTCAGCAGCTTAAGCTTTTATGTATATAAATATTTAATATATATAAATATTATTCCTGTATATGAACATTACATAGCTGCAGAAGTTACATTTGCTTTAGTTTTCAATCTGAATAAAGACAAGGCCACTGATTGTGATCTTTTCCTCCCAGTTCATTTACCAAATAATTTTAAAAGAGAAAAGCAAACAGACAAAGCTGGCGATGAATATGAAGCTTCTTTCCCCCTAAGCCCGATTAAAGGAAGTCATTCTGAAGTTAATGTCAATGGAAATATCATGGAAACATGACTGCTTGTGATATTTCCAATGGAAATACCATACAAAGAACTAACCAAATACTACTTCTCCTGTAAATATCATAAGGATATTTGCTGCTCAGCTCAAAGGTAGGAGGATAAAATGGAAAAGGAGGAAGAACAGAGCAGAGAAAGGAAAGCAAAGCAGGAAAACCTGAGGAGCAGACTGTGGCAGAGCCACAGTGACACTGAGGACTACAGAGGGTGGAAGCAAGGAGAGGTAAGTAACCTAGTAGGAATGCAGAGAAATTGTCCAAGCAGCCGGGGATCAGGTTAGGAAACTAAGTCATTGGTTGGTCTTGATGATCTAAAAGGTCACTTCCAACCAAAACCATTCTATGATTCTAAAGTCCTGATAGAATTAAATCTGGCTAGACGTGTCAAGCGCAACAAGGAAAGCTTAAATAGGTACCTCAGTGACAAGAGGATGACTAAGGAAAATGCGGGCCTTCTCCAGAAGGAAAAAGAAGACCTGGTTACCCAGCACACAGAGAAGGCTGAGGTACTCAACAACTGTTTTACCTCAGTCTCCACTGGCAAGTACTCCAGCACACCATCCAAGTCACCGAAGGCAAAGGCTGGGACTGGGAGGATGAAAACCCACCCACTGTAGATCAGGTTCAAGATGATGTAAGGAACCTGAAGCTACATGGTCCATGGGACCTGACGAGATGTATCCATGGATCCTGAGAGAGCTGGTGGATGAAGTGGATAAGCCACTATCCATCATATTTGAGAAGCTGTGGCAGTCCAGTGAAGAAGTTCCTACTGACTGGAAAAGGGGAAATATAACCCTTACCTTTAAAAAGGGAAAAAAAAGGAAGACCTGGGGAACTACAAGCCTAAAGCTTCAGAAGGTGAGGGACAAGATCTTGGATGATATCTGCTCCCCAAAAGATGATAGAAAATAAGACTTAGTACCAGTTAAACATATCATACATCTTTACTTCTCAACCATATCTGAATTAGAAACTCATTTAGACAAGACAGAAGGATCCTCCCATATGTCTGTTCTTGTGTACTTCATAGACTTACTGGGAAGTGGCAAATGATATGAAGGTAAAACCTGTTAAAAATAGCTTTTCTAATGAAAGAGTAACAGCGCGGGGGCTTGCTGAGGTAAGGAATCATCATTTACATAGACACGACTTCCAAAAAATTCATGGTTAGTCTCATAGTTTGATGGGGTTTTTTTGTTACTGTAATTGCCATGAGAATTAACGACCCCAGTCTCAGTTTGGGAGTCGACTGCAAGAGATAATTTTTAAAAATAGGAGGCTAAAGGAAACAGTGGTGTTTATGGAGTTTCATTGCTCGCAGACTGTTTTGCCAGAATGCAGAAGTCTCCGGTACAAAGAAAATTAAGTTAACGGGTAAGAAACTAAGACACTGAGATTAAAGAGACCCACTGGGCATAGAGGTAAGAGTGAGAGGTATGACAGAGCTTTTTAAAGCTTTTCAGAAGTAATATATATTTACACAGATGCACACACCCCCCCACCCTTATATAGATACATGAATAATGCCTACATATGTCACTAACTCAAACCAATATATAAATTATACTATTTTCATAGCTATGAATT
>WTSP01017684.1:27978-97082 GCA_025331215.1 Actenoides lindsayi
CTACGGAGGGAGAGGTAGATTTTTATTTTTATATATGTAAATAATTTTCTTGACAGTGTTTTCTTGTCAATGTAAATATATTGCAACACTTATCTTGATACATCCTCTGAGTAAATCATCCCAGAAGCCAAAACGTATTAACGATAGAGAGACTGTACAGCCCAAATGCTTATTGATTTTCCTCAGGCCATCCTACACAGCATAAAATTAGCAATGGACATCTTTAAATGCATATTTAAAAGTTGCAGTTTTCAGCTCCTGCACAGAAAGAAGACAAAATATGAAGAATTGTGGTTTCTATTTAATTTCTTTTGGCATTAATACTTTCCAGATGATTAATTCTGCATTTTTTCCACTACAATCATGACAAGTGTATAAGAAGTCTACAAGAACTTTTTGCTACTTGAAAAAAAAAATACTGTAGAGTGAGAAGAAATCCCATTCACAAGCGAAAACTATTTGTATTCCAGCGCTGTAAAAAATAAACCGAACGCTTTGCCAATTTTGTAGCATGGATTAATAGTGCATAACTGTGCACAAATTGCATGGGAAGGCTTTAGTAATTTCAAAAACCTTCTGATCAGTCAGCGCACTGTAAAATGCCATGGAGAAACCATTCCAAATACTACTGATAGAGAAGGAAGCTTTGGATAGTGCAATGAACAGTCAGTTGCCAAAAAGTTGTTTATAACAACTCATATTTAACTGATAAATAATTACAGATATTACAACTCCTCCTGGATGTCTCACACACACACACACGCGTGCACAAAAGTCCTGCAACCAAGGCCAGAAACTCTAAAAGATCATGAAAAAAACCAAACAAACAGTGGAACAGAAAGCAGAGGAAAGGAACTTATTAAGAGATTTCACAAAACATGCTATAATCACTAGACCTTGGAAGAGCTACGTCTTCAGACTTGCAGTTGCAAGTCCCATCAGAGAATTCTGCCTCCCTGCTGCCAACAGAGGTATAAAATTTAAAAACGTGTGATACTTGTCTTCCTTGCATCGTGACAAAATCAAATCTGAAGCTACATACAAAAGAAATATACATTACAAATTAAACATCTATTTCATGTATATGTACAATCCAAATTAAATCCAAATTAAATCAAATCTTCTCCTCCTTTCCACACTCCTCCAAGTTAGCGGGTACGACCTCCTTGCCCTTTGCGTGTATACTTGAGTTAACAACAGCTTCAAAAGGATTTATCATGCTGCGATGAAAACAAATTTGCTTAGATGATAGTCTTTAGCCTTTTGCTGTACAGTTGTCAGCACCAACTTGAGAACATAAACTGGCTAGAAAAAGCTCAGATGCACCATCATCCTTAGGATTCATATGGTCTAAGTGTTTTATTGATCCTCATGTTATGAGATACCATTTAATACAGAAGCCATTGCATTTTCAAGTACATACTTTACTAGTTCAATAAATGCTGCTATACTTTTCATGATCAGATTGCATACATTAAAGCAGCAGTTGCTTTTCCATATACCTTGGAGACGGAGATTCAATAATCCATTGATTGAACTGCCTGTTTCATTGATTCAGCCAAATTTGCTAATAAAAAAAATGCCTATTGTCCTGATTGAACTAATAATATAACTCACTTGGTTTGGCCTATCTTTTTGATGTCTCTCTATAGTTCAAACCACGCTAATACAGCACCCAATTAGCATTTTCTAGTGCATGTTCAGCTGCTGTTTTCTCAATAAGGAGACTTTTAATGACGTGCGCTAAGAGAGCTCAGGCAAATACTGGAGATTTTTCAGTTCAGCATAAGCAGCTTGGCATGTAAATCCTTCCAGAGTGTGGCTCTGGCAGCCAGTTCAGAGTTCACATCTAGCACATGGTACTGGGCTTTTCTCCTCATTACTGCTCGTAGGGCTCAGCAAAAACTGAATTCCTTGTTTTGACTAAGTTGCACTAAGCTTTTTCCTCACATTATACCCACAACCGGGTACATCTGCTAGTATATGATCCACTTCTCTCTTTGGTCAAGTAACTCACAGTCCTACTTTTATTACCTGCTCAAACAGACCACATATATGTGTACACACACACACACACACACACACACATCCCAGCAGTGCTCTGAGATCTCTTCTTAAAGCCCAGCTGCATGACAGGATGACATTTTCTTTTTAAGGGGACAAAAACTATCCTGTAAGCCACAATTCCCTACTGTAGAAATTCACATGGATGGATGGAATAACATCCATTTTTCCACTTTCATTAATTATCAAATAAATTTAAGACATGACTACTTAATAGAAGAAGGAATTGAGCTGACAGCACATCTAATAGATCAACCAGGCATCAGCTATTTTGCAAAAATAAACAGCTTGACCAGAACAGCAACAAAGACAAAACTTGATAAACAGAAGTCACTAAATGCATACCTGATTTTAAAAAAATTTAAAATTATACAACAGAAGAAGGGTTACACAGCAGGACAAGAAAGCTCCTGGATACACTGCCACACAAAAAGAAACTTTACAAGGAGTGGAAGAAAGGACAGCTGGAATGGGGGGCATATAAGGAAGCTGTCTGAGCAGCTAGAGACCTGGTTAGAAAAGCTAATATATATATAGCTTAATTATATTATCCTGAGGCTTGCACGGTAAATGGGAATGGTTGACAATACCTTTAAATAACTATGATTTCTGTTAAGCATTCATAGTGACCACATGGCTTAATGTTTCCAGGAAAAAGAAACTTCTAACTGAAAATAACTCAGCTACAAAAATGAGAGAGGCTTCCACTTACATCGCGAAAGTTAAGAGAATTTGGAGATGTTCTGGTCACTTAATGTCACTGCAAGGTCCCACTCACTCCCACAAGATTTTCATGTTACTTCCACAAAGGTTCAGGTAAGAAGAAATAACAGGACCCCACATAAATTTTTTTTTCACACTATTTTTTTTTTATCCATAGCTCTAAAAAGTATACTAGGTCTAAACAATTCTCATACAAGATGGAAAAAAAGAAGGACAATGTTAATGAGAAAATACAAAATATATACAGAACACCATTATTAAGAAAGAATTACATAAGACTGTTGCAAAGTCAAGCAAGAGTAAGTTATGGACACACGTGCACTAGAATTAACTCAGCATTATACCTTTAGCAGCAAAACAGTGGTGAGCACATAAGGTTGTTTTTAAAAAGAAATGGTTCTTTAAATTCAATATCCCAAAACCTAAGTAAGATGAGGAAAAATATGCTGTACCAAGTCAAAAGATTTGACTGGTGCCAAGGCCACTCTGTATTATTTGCTGCTCTACTAGATAGCCAAGGAATTCCTTGTGTCATGGGATGGAGGGGGTTAAACTACCGGAAGTTTAAATGTGCCAAGAAGCGCATCTGTTTTGTGTGAGCATTTCAAGTTCAGGTCTCACTTTGTAATCCTCCAGAGAACCAAAGTCTCCAGTTTCATTGCTTCTTCATGATGCTGGTTTCATGGCCTTTAGCATTCTGAGGAAGGAACGCCACTTTCTCGTTTTTACAGCACATGGTAGAAAAATGAAATAAAAAGTAGAAAGAACAGACTGTTCTGAATAATCTGTCCTTTCACATATTTTCCTATTGTCTTCAGCAGGGAGAAAACCAAACCAAAGCAAATGAAACAGAAAACCCCAAACAAAAAAACAGACACACAAACAAACAAAAACAAACAAAGAAACCCAAAAAACACTTGGGAAAAAGCCCACGAACAAACAAACCACACAAAAAAACCACAAACAAACAAACCCACAACCACCAACAAAAAAACCAACCAACAACAACAACAACAAAGAACACCCAAACCTCAAACCCCAATCGCTTTCTTTTTTATCTTTATGAGTAAGACCCACATTACTGGTTGCACATGCCTCTGGTGTTTCCAAGATTACATCACATTAAGAGCAGTGATCAGTTCACAGTGCTTGTAAATGTTGAGGTGGCTTTTCCTCAGCCCTCAGAAACAAATGACCATAGGTGCACAAGCAGTAAGTGTATCACTTAAAGACACAAGTAAGAGAGACTGGATTACAGTGTCAAGAGACCCCATCTCACTTTCACATCATTCAGAAGCTTGCACTCCACATTTATTGTTTTTTACATGCAAATTAGAACCATGTTAAGTGTGACTCATGGGGTAGAATCGGAATGTAATCACAATACTGAAGGCACTCTATGATTTTCTTCTCGCACGGCTAGCAAGCACTGTACCAAAATATATGCACATATACAACCTACCGCAATTTCAAGCGCAGTATCTAATCAAGTGAAATGTAAAAATCAAGAGCTTTGCATACTAAGTGTATATACAAGATTTTGTATTTTCTCTATCTTAAGCCATGTCCTTAGTAGCTTCTACACAAGCTAGTACTTACAGACACGCTATTGTTTTACAACAGCCAGTCACGTGAAGTGAACACACTTAAAGGTTTTCAGAATCAGTTCCTACAAGGCAGAGCGCACAACGATATCATCTTTTCTGTCTATCAGCTCAAAATACATTGAAGGTGCCACAAAAATAATAAATAGAAGTTCAAAAGCTACATGTAACTGAAAAGGAAAAGACAGTTTAGCTCAATATGGACTCCTTGAAACAGCACAGGACCCTAAAGATATATAACACCAAAGTGCATTCTCCTTGAGAAGCTGTAAATGTTTGAGAGCTATTTACATCTTAAAATTAAAAGCAGAAGTCATCAATGAAACAGAAGGCAGACAGCCAACCTGGGAGAAAATGCTCATTTCTTAAAAAGAATAAAAAATTTAAAAAAAGAAAGAAAACTATTTGGAATTCCAGTCACAATATATTCAAAGTTCACAAAAGTTCCAAAATTTACCTAACACAGCATTTTCATTCAGGCAACTTAAGCCCAAAAGCAACTTGACTTTCCTTTGTACTTAATGATTTAACAACTAAACTAGAGCATTAGCAAACATTTTGCTGACAGTAAGCACCTCAGGTCAAACCGAGTCATTTGGGATCCCACCTTTAACATATTTGCTTTCTGATCAAGCCAGTGGATCCTTGAAGATCTACTTGCTTGCTCATCAACTGCTTTAACTCACCTTGGACAAACACTACATGAATTCACAAACTGCTAAAGTCAAGGGTTCCATTTTTCCAGAACTTGCCATTATCTATATAAGAAATGTTTTAACTTTTTAAAAAATACTTACCTTTCTTCTATCTTTCTAAGCCAGCTGGGAGATATAAAATGTAGATGGGGTTTACACTCATGTGTTCCCAAAGTTTGCAAGTTTGTGCATCAAGAAACATGATTCAATTTCAGCTTGAAATTAAGGCTGGCTTCTTTTTGTATTAAAAATAAAAACTAGTCTCTTATTCCAATACTTTGGTGTTTCTGACCACCAAATAATACATCAGCAAGGTCCAAATGTAATATAAACCTTTTTATATAGGATAGGGATTGTGGAACTGACAAGGGGTACACTATATAAATAGCAAGCACTACCTTCATATACTTGTTGCCTTAACAATGAATCAAAAACCTGAGGTCCCTCTCCACATATCAGCAATTCTTCCACCAGTAGAAGACAGGCCCCAGCTTGCATACTAATGAATATTATGTAAATGAATTTATAGATAACAAGAAAAATACCTATTCTGATGCAAATCACACTCAGCACATAAGCAGTGGGAGTCACTGAAGCCCAAATGCCTCTTCTTTTTTTTCACAGCAGCAAAAAACAACCAAAGTTTAGCAAAAAGCTCTTTAGATGTCCTCACTGATGTTGACGTGGAACCACGAGAAATTTAAAATCAAAAACCTAAACCAACCCAACCCTTCAGTATTTGTTTAATATCAGTATGACACCAAGCAGCTGCCCTGATGATGATCACTGGGGTCTGGTGCACATTACCTGCTCTAAGGATAAGACAGTAACAGCTACTTTGGTCATTTTTTTGCCAGCTGAAGATATCAAAAGATGACTTCCCTGTCCCCGCTCTAATTTTGCGACTAATAGAATCAAGTTAAACTGGGTGAGGACAGTCCTGCTGGGGAGGGAATCACTGCCACAGTGTTCCCAAAGCAGTTTTATACTGCTGGGCACTGTGCAGAGCTCCCAAAGCATTGAGGCAGCTGCTGGAACTTCAACTATAGGCTAAAAATGCTGCCCCTTCCTCTGCCCCTCTTTCTTACTCTTTGCAGGGGTTCAGCTAAAGTAGAATTAATAATTTGAACCTGAATTAGGTGGAAGCAAAGTACATGCTCCAAAAATGCATCTTTCCTATGTTCCATTTCAATTAACAAAACAAAATTTTAGTAAATAGTTCAGAAAATTTTACTGAACACACTAATTACTCTTTCTAAAGCAGCAACTCAATAGAAGAAATCACTAGTAGTGGGGAGGCAGCCCAGTACTCCTCTGCTGATGAGAGCTGTGCCAAAGCACAGATGGTGTTATAAACTTCCCAGATACAGAGCGTAGGTTATTTTTACCATTTTGCACCTGCATATTTCCCTCCTAAAAATCCTGCAGAAGAGCAACAAAACACAGCTCGTTCCTCATGCAAAAACCCCACTCCTCCTATTAGTCTCCCTCTCCATCTACTCTCCCCATTATATCTGCAAAGAGACAGAGAGATGGACTGAGCTATGAATAAAATCAAGCACACAAAATTTACTAGCTGAACCAGAAAAGCAAATGATTTTTCTTCCTGGCTTTAGGTCTCAAGCTAACAGCATGGGAAACCCCACAGACCCACCACTGCCCTTACCTGGCAGACAGCTCAGGATGGGGCAGGCAGAGGACAGCAGCCTGGCTAAGTGCCTGGGGGAAAAATCCAGAGGAAAATTCTGGGAAGCTGGAAACTTCTAGAGCATCTGTGGGTGTGTTGACACCACCCAGTGCAATGCCACACAATGATAACAGAGCTGAAAGAACAAATTCAGTAGCAGAAGGCAGTTCGCCCAGAGGAGAGGAGTGTTCTGCTACAGGTAATAAATCCACTACCTGATTTTCGCGGGGCTGCTGCAGTCCTCACCAGCCTTACAAGTCATTGCTGATAAACCAACTCAGAGACGTTTACCGACTACACCGAGCCTAGAGCAGTGAGGAGGAAGACAGCGTACAAGGGTTTAGCCCTCATATACTCCACGATCGCTTGCATCACTCAGGCTAAGTGAAAGGCTCCGTTTCCCTCACTCTCCTTTCCCCATGTGTCAATCTCTCCGAGATATTGACTGGTCCCAGGCCATGGAGTTTATGATTTGATTTCATTTCCAATTCCTTACGTACACGTAAACTTGCTCTAGCTAATTTCCTACCAGCACAAAGTCCTGGGAGGACGCCTTCAATTTGAGTCTAATTTACTGTATTATTACTTCGTAAGCTAACAATGTTCCTAGCTGATTTACACTAACCTGAAACAAGCTTGGTTTATGCTGAAGTAAGAGTGGCTGTGCAGCCTGTTGGACTAGGTTAATGAAACCCATTTCAAATTACACCCTAATTTAAAGAAGTACCGTAATGCATATAAACAAGCCCTAAGTGATGCTTTGAATACAAAGAGAAAAAGAATATCAAAAGCTACAGACATCTCTAGATTGTACATCTCACCTTCCCAAAGCCCAGCTCTGAAGAGCTCAGCATTGAATCTAACCCAGTAGTCAAGAAGAATAAATGTAGCATAAGAAACAAAGTAATTAATCTTCATTTCTGTGTGGACTGCCTTTAAATTATGCAAATTCAAAGACTCAGTGTTTCTTCAAAACTCAACAAAAAAGGGGAAGGGCACATGTAAGACTATACATATTTTCCCCAGTGTAATATGGGGGAAGTTGTCAAATTAATCACTGTGGGCTTGATTCAAATGCTCAAGAAGTTTAATCCGAGATACCATTAATTTTGTTCTGGAAACTAATCAAAGAATAGAAGCAAGAGAGACTGGGTTCATGTGCTTACTCTGTAGTTGGAAGTTATGAAATTTTGTCTTCTATTAATGGTTTGTACTTTGGACAAAAAAAAGAGTGCGTAACTGTAAAAGTAGGGTTGATCGCTACACATATAAAGAAATCAAAATAGTAACTGCTTTGGCTCAGTTTACTTAACTTGTGCCGAGTTTCAAACAAGAGAATTTGGTTATTAGCCATTTCTGGAATGTTTATGTCCCCTCAAGATTTAGTTCATTATGCTGAAATAGAGTGCAAATAAAATGTAATAAGGAGAAAATGATGGTATAAAACATGGTGTTGTACTGGGGAGAAGTAAGACTAGCCTTATCTTTCTTCTGCAATGCATACTCCATTTTCTTCTCAGAATAGGTTCATATATAATTTTAAGAGTTTAGAAATAAAGCTTTCCATTTTACAATCTGTTTAATGTCAGCTGCTCGCTATTTCATAGCAGGCATTGCGACAGTCTAATACTGCAAGACACGATACTCCTACTACCTTCCTAAGTTAGTCAAAGGTGGTGATGACACCACCTTAAAGTTGATCTCGAACTTGGAGAGCAAAGTCTTTCCTCTCTTTATACCCTTTAACTCCAAATGAACACAACTTCTTAAACAGCAATGGAAAAAACCGCTTATTCCTCCTTTCCATGGATACGTAGCAAATGCTCATTCTTGTTCTCTCATCTCCTCCCTGCTTGGCAGAATTATGCAGATACAGAGTATGACATTTACATCTTTCACAGCTAATGGCAGGTCCTCTAAGACTACAAGCCATAACTAATTAAAACAACTTAAGACTTACCCCTAGATACAGTCCATGCCTCTTCTAAAAAAAACCCAAAACATAATTCTATTATTTTCATAACTCCTGGAAGAATTGAGCTGCATTAAACGATCATTTTATTAAGCTGGTCAATTAATATATGTTAGACACGAGTCTCAGAGAAGAACAAATATCACAGCAAACTACAGTCATCCTGTTTCTTTACTGAAGTCTCCCACTGCTCCCCAGCACTAATCCAGGTTTATGGCTGCTTTGCATCAGCGGAGCAGCACAAAGTAGCCAGAGCATATCACTGAATATGGCCCAATACATTTAGCAGAATGTTCTTGGGGTTTCTTAACCTGTTTTGGTGCCTGAAGAAGGGACTGTGAAACTCAGCGGTGTATTCACTGAACACACAACAACTTGGATTAAAACTAGGTAAACACAGCAGGAAGAGCTTATTAACCTAAATGCTTCAGCACTATCAACCCAGGTGAACAATTTTGTTCATTTTTTATCATTTTTTTTTCTAATTCTCTAACTCGGCACATGGTTATAAAAAATCATTGATGAATTCTAGCACCGTAGGACACACTGAAATCCAGACCATCCATATTCTACATAACGTCCAGCTCAGACACCAAAAATAAGTAAGATCATCAGTTCTCCAGTGTTAGAATGGCCTTGAAGCAATAAAACCCAACTGTTCCTTATGCAATACAGTTCTCCATTACACCTATGTTTAGGCTTTTCTACACATTCGGAAGCCAAACACCAAAGCACCCAGTTCCCACATAAACTCTGTCCCAGTTCCAAGAGAAATGAAACTGATTCACTTGAAGAAGTCCCTGGAGGAAGTTGAAAGGCCAAGTTCAAAGCACACTTAGCAGACAGGTGTGTGTTATGCCCACAGGCACCCCCGCAATTAACTCTCACGAACAGCCCTGAGACCCACATAAAGCAGAATGAGCCACTTACCTTGAAAAGAAACTGTGAGAAATAGAACTCCAAAGAGTTCTATGTCCTTTCCAGAGATACCAACTTTTAAACCTCTGTTTCATCTAAACTGAGCCTGACCTGCAAAACCCCTAACAACTTGGAAACGTAGTTAGTAAGATAAATCACTTTGGGGGCGGAAAAAACCCACATATTTTCACCCCACTCCAAACTTGTTATGCCATATAAAAGAACTGTTACTATACAAACATATTGCCCAAGCCTCTCTTCAGGCAAGGGGAAAGGCACAAGACCTGTAGGTAGGCTTCCGAAGAGCCTTTCACAGACAGTACTTGAAGTAAAGATAAGGAGATCTCTGCTTGTGAGCAGCAGGGCAACCATTTAAACAAAGACACTCATTAACAAAGGCAGGCCCTCAAGGCTGAGCTATCTGGGGAACCTTTCTAGCCCTTACAAAAATCTACTGCAGGAACCAGTCTCCTCCTGAGGAGGGGTAAGTGGGAGGTGAGGGGAAGAGCACAGCGGTCCAAGGTCACTCACCAGGTAGAAGACAAAGAACTGAGTTAAACTCAGCCATCCTGTCCCAGCTTTACATCCTTTCACAGGCTGTATTTCTGTTGAGATAAAAGCATAGAATTTCACCCAGAAAATGCTGTCTGGCAACAGAGTGGTGGACAGAAGCCTACCTTTGTGTTTGCAAACTAGGCACAGTTCCACATCTGCTATCTTCACCTTTAAACCATTATTTGTATTTGCTAAATTGGTGATGCCAATAAAATACAGTCTGTGACTATTTGTTTTGAGTGTTCGGCTTCAGCTGTTTATATTTGGTGGTGGATCATTTGTTATTTCTGCCATTGCTGAGATGACAAACATTTTCAGGAGGAAAATAATTAGGACAGAAGGTAAATCATCCTCCTAGTATGTTCTCTGAGCAAAACTTAAAGCCTATTCTTGTTGAAAAGCCAACATGCTCGGCAGTTTAATGTTGAAACAGATCCAGCAAGGTAAAAACAGTGTCAGAAGTTCAAGGGCTTGAGCCATAGCCAAGAAAAAGGAGAGTTGTCCAAGGTGCTATACAGGTCTGTGAATAAAAGCAGTATCTGTCCTTTCATCTAAGGGGAAGTGAGGAGAAGCAGACAAAAAAAAAAATAAATTTCCAACTAGCTGTGTGACTATGCCTAGGCACAGCAGGACTTAAGACATCATGTGAAAAAAATACATTTCTGTCTTCCTGAAGAGCTCTGACTTGAGATGTTAGAATATTTTACATACATACAACATTATCCAATGGTCAAGACACCAAAACCATTTTAAAAAATGAGAGCAGAAGCTACAATAGCGTGTAGGACCCAGTGTAGGAACCCCTGGGGAGGTCTGGGCTATCTAGTTTTGAGTCTTCCCAAAACTCCAGCATCTTGTCAAGACATATTTACACACAGTTCTCAGTAGGATGTTTTATGCCACTTTTATCAGAATATCATCAGGAATTGCAGAAGCTGAGTCAGTTCACAGCTGCAGACAGCCAGAGAGATTAACCCATTGTTAGCAACAGCAGATGAAGGAAAGCTGTGTAAAGTCAGAAATGACAAGCTTTGTTCTAGAGCTGCAAGAGCGTATTAGCAACGAAGTAACAGCAAGTTGGAAGTGATATCACTTTGGGTCAACATGCAGTTTAAGTCACAGACTGCAGCAGTACGAGAGCACTCCACCAAATCACCGAAGTACAGGGCCTAAAGAGATCCTTGGAAGGATGTGAATTACCACAACCAATGCCTCTTGAAACTGGCTGCTTTGCTTTCCTTGGTAAGTTGTTCCAGTTCTGTCAATGGAAGACAAAACCTCTAATATTTTCAGTTCTGCACTAATTGCAACCCAGGATTTCTTCTGTGCCCTCCAGCAATGAAACTGAACAAGCTCCTTCTATCTTTATTGTAAAATACCAATGCGATTTGAGCTCTCCATTTTTTTCCTACTAGGTGACTCCTCTCCTATTCTATTTTTGAGAAAATTTTTGCAACATCACAGAGTCTTGTTGAATCCAGTAAGGTTCTGGAGCAGGAACTCTGGATTTTATTTGATCAGTGCATTCTCATGAACTGCTATATATTTGATAACAACAATAGAGATTTCCTTTGGTAGGAATAAAAAAAATACAATGAGGCTTAGAAGAAAAACAAGCAAAAGAAAACCTGGCTGGCTATTCTTATATAGAAGATGTATGAAGAATTTTAGTACAGAAGACAAAATCTTCAGTTCAAAAATGTGTAAGTGCATATAAAAAACAAACAAAAAAAAAACCTTTTAAAAAAATCACAAATTGATTACTGTCTAAGGCCTATCACTTATCAAAACAAGTTTGGAGTGAGCTTTAAAAATATTTTACAAACACGTATTTTGGAGATAAGTTCCTCATGCAACTACATGAGATGATGGTGTACGGCACATGTGAAAATACAGCCCACTCAAATCTCAGATGTTTGTTTGAATGTAACAAATTATCCAAAAGATTTTCAATAGGGGAAAGAGGAACATCAGCAACATTATTAAAGACAAAAATAGGCCATGTTAATGGATCAACAAAGAGTACCTTGGGGTTTTTTGTTGTTTCTTTGTTTTTAGCTTATTTGGAGTAACTGTAGAGATGGATTTAGGTTTCAATTAATTATCATCTGCTCATAAAGAAGCTAAAGCAATCTTTGATCTTAAAGCAGTCTTTCTATTCCAAGTTAAAGACATGCAGGATAAGAAAACCAAGTACATAAAATCATGTTGCATCTTGTTAGTAACACACAGAAAGCGTGAAATCAACACGGCACGGTTTGACTGTCTGCCCCATGACAGAGCCAAGATGAGGCAGCTGGTTTGCCAAAGCACGCTGCTGAAATGAATCACGGGCATGACACTCACCAGGGACAGCCACAGTCCAGTTTTTTGGACAACAGTTTTAATCCCCCCATCTCATGCAAAGCTGAGCCGACTAGCAGTCTCAAGGCTGGAATTTAGGGCTCTGGCAATGCATTATGCATTGCTATCCATTAAACTCCCATTGCTCTTTAATTTCTTTTGAAGGCACCATTTAAACAGCAGGTGCTAATGCACACTCCTTTACCTTTGAACATAATAGGATCAAACTGGCCATGCACAAAGAATAGTTTCAGGTCAATTGTGTATGACCTGTTCCACTCTTAAACAGCATTTTCCTATCATCTAAATCAGTGTAGTTGCAACTGTTCTTCTAATCACCAGCATTCTGGTAAAAAATTCACAAGACAAGAACCTGTCTCCATTTCAGACCACCACTCCTTCCTCACATGTGTTTTTCTCTGAACTAGTAGAACAAATGAGCGTGTAGGGTTAAGTGATTAACTTTCCAAGCCAGTGAAGAACAAAGCCACAAAGCTAGAGAAATGTTATGTTAAAGGAGTATGTGTATATATTTAGCTCTGGCAATCACTTTAAAACATAAAATGTTTTTTAAGTATTTTCATTTGCTAAGAGACATTGTGTAAATGAAACAGCTTCAGCTCTAAGACTGGTTGTTATATTTCTGGTCTGAGATTTCCTGGGCACAAATACATGCAGAAGAGAGCACAGCTGCTCTGTACCGCACAGTAAATCCAGCACTTTGGAGATGCATTGGATTTGCTGTATATGCACAAATTAACTCTAAGTCTCATGCTTTCTTGAACAGCCAGAGCTGCTGTGGCTCTGAGAGACAGTCTGCAGAAGCGTGGCAGACACAGACACGATTTCCTGAGATGAACAGGTCACTTACAGCTACTGCAGAGCAGCTACGAGGGATCACATCGCTCTGTGTCCAACACCCAGACAAACACAGAGTATCCTCAGAGTACCCCTCTGAACCTCAGAGCACTTCTGAACAACATTTGGAAGAAAAAACAAAACGAAACCATCTCCTCACGGTAGAACAAAACCAGGAACAGCAGTTATACAAATAATCACGTTTAAGGGATGGATAGAAGCCGAATGCAAACCTAAGCTACAATAACTAAGATGGATCAAGTAAGAGATGGAAGATTTTTTCAAAATGGGAAGGGTCTTCTGATTTATTTCCCCCTGCATCTACTTGGATGGTAACAGAGACAGGAAAAGGTACTCACACTATTTTTAAAATTAGAAATAGCAGTTGAAAAAGCCAAAAAGATTAATAGTTTGGCATGACTGCAGGATGGCAGCCTTTACTCATCTGTTCCATTGCAGCATTTTATATTGCAAGCAGAAAAAAAAAAAGTGCTGAGGGGAAGTTAAAAATGAGTCATATTACCAAAAATGCAGGCATGGAATTATTTCAAGGATCAAAAAGAAAATAAAAATAAAAAATCTCACCCATCAGAAGGCTCTGAGATGCAAAATGAAACACTGCTTGTAGCTGCCTTAACTGTGCTCACTCAAGGACTTCAGGCCTTGCTCATTCAGGGAGCACATGACCTTGTTTGCGTTGCTTGCAAAACCTAAGACAGTAGATAAGGTGATGTGGTTATTACTGTTCCTCTTCTTCTCCTAGAACGTTTCACAATCTGTAGACAATAATTTGCCTACAGACCACCCAGGAGTTCACCCAGCTAACATTAGATGGTGGTGTGTTGTGCTGCATTTTTTGATTGCAGACCAATTCGTTCTTTTGGGGCAAAGTCACAATGAGGTTTCATTCCAATGGGCTGATGTTGAAATAGTTGGGATAGCTTATTTCAGAACAAAAAAACCAACCAGCCATAACTTGGCATCCCACCATTTCTTTAAGTGCTCATTAAATTATATTCATTGTCCTAATTTCAGGATGGTAACCTTGACTTACAGTTGCAAGATGGGAAATTACACACTCTTCCTCTTACATCTCCCCATCCTTTAGAAGTTTTCTGTACCAAAAGAATCACCACTGACATTTTCCAAAATTTTGAGGGGAAAAAAAAAGTACATTTAAAAATGTTTTGTTTCAAGTTTTCATTTTTATGATGAAGACCTGACAATTACTCAGAAAAAAAGAATAAAAAGTGCCTCATGAAAATCCCCAATTTTTGTAAATTTAGGTAGAAAACTTTGGGGATGGGCTATAAGTTCCAAGATTTGCAGTACTCTGTATGCTGGGGCTTTCTAAGATAGGAATCACCTATGAAAATCTGCCATATCTCCCCTCTATTTCTTCCAACTCTATGGCAACAAAGCTCTCACAAAAGATCCACCTGGAGAAACTCACTGCTGCCACCAGAACCGTGCTGGGGGCAGAGGGAATAAAAGAGTGCAAAGCACAGAGCACTAATGCAGTGGATGGCCAACCTCTTGGCCTTGAAAGAAACTGCTGTAGAGAACAACCACCTCACTACTTCCTCTTAGGTCTTCATACCAGGCTGCCCAGGGAGGTTGTGGAGTCTCCTTCTCTGGAGACATTCAAAACCCACCTGGACGTGTTCCTGTGTGACCTCTAGGCTCTAGGTGATCCTTCTCTGGCAGGGGGGTTGGACTAGATGATCTTTCGAGGTTCCTTCCAACCCCTAACATTCTGTGATTCTGTGATCCTAAAAAGGAGCAGCAGTCAGCAAAACCAGGTTTCTTCCCCTACCCTTCCCAGCTCATATATTCAAATTTGTTTGAAGTAGAAGGAAAAAAAAAAAAAGTCTGTTGTTACTTTGCAGTCAGTCACTTCTCTCTTACTGGAAACCAAAGGAGGGAAGTCTCTTTTTTGAACAGCAGTTTTAGTTACTCATAGTCATTTGTTCATGGAAATTTAAATATCATTGTAGTAAAAACTTTAATCTGAACTGTATCACTAACATTTTTCTCTTTCTAAGGGCTTAAAGAGCGGAAAAAGTTTCATTTGATTAGTTTTTTTTAAAAGTTCATTTGCATGTGTTCTACTTTCTTCAGGAACAAGAAAAATCTTAAGTTTCCATGACTGTCAGGCCATTTTAATGAGTTGAAGAAAATGTTTTCTTATAAATTATTCATCACTTTCCTCTCCTATTTTTAAGTTTTTTCTCTTCTTGCTATATTATATTAATATTCTATAGCCTCTACAACAAAATCCTTACTTCAAAATTACCACTTTTGACTTTTCCACCAAGTAAGTATAATAAATTAAATGCTGTACAGAATCCTGCCTGCAATTACAATGCGTTGTACACAGTTTCATCCTTTTTCATCTGTCCTTCTTTTTAATTTTTTTCTTTTCATCTGGTGGGAGGATAAAGTAAAAAGAATGAGGGAGAGAGGAATCCAAGATTGATGAAGTAGCCCTGGGAGTGTGAAGGTTCAAGAAACACCTACTAGCTTTAACTTGTCTGCAGCACCAGCTAATATCACATGCTTCAAGTAAATTATCTAATATTGTCAAAAAACATAAAGGATCTGGCTAGTATAGGAAGAAAAATCACTGAACCTATCTAATGATATATTTATACCCTGAAGCATGAGAACTAATAGTCTGGTAATTTTATCTCAGCTAGTGAAACAGCAGACTCTATTCTTATATTCATGATAAATGAATTTACCCCACCAGTGATTTAGAGTCTTATTGGGACAAACAGAGATGAAGTAGTCGTAGCCAACAATAAATGACTCCTTTGCTTTTGGCTAAGTAGAACAGACTCTCAAAAATATGTTTCCTTCACATACTAGTTGTTACTATAAAGACAATTGCAGACGGTGAAGCTTTAACACAAAATAAGCAGCTGAATAATCCCAGTAAATATTAATGCTACTTATTAGTCCTTCAAAAACATTCACATCTATCAAATATCTATTGTAAAGGTTAGACTTTACAGGAAACTGATCACATAACACCCAGAAGGAGATGCTGAGCTGAATTACTCAGAAAGTTATCTTGGTTCCTTAAAATTATCAGAAGGGGCCTAAAGCTAATAATTAGTACTTAGACTTCAGTATCTTCTCTTCTCTCCCACTATGAAGATTATTGTGTCCTGTTCTTTCTGGGGATTTTTGCTCATTTATATTCTAGGGTTCGTCTCTTAAGAAAAACAACCCCAACATGAAGGAACAATGAGTAGAGGCTATACACTGAGAAGGGTCTTAGAATTAACTAGTAAACTACATTGCAACTAAGATCCACAAATGCCAAAAGGTCAGACAGAAAAAAACCAAAAAATCGGTAATAAATCTCAGACAGGTTCCATAAGTAAGGAAGAGAGATAATCAACAGAAGCATCAAATCTTGTAAATCAATTTATTATGATAGCACTTAAGGCTCAAGGATGGGACATGGAAAGAAGCAAGCTACAGGAAGGCTGGGAGAGAACTCCTCTGAAAGAAGAGACTTCTGTCCACAACAGTGGCAATGTGATATTGTCTTCTGAAAATATACAATTTCAAACTAATGTAAACCAGTGGACTCTATGCCAATCCATTTAGGAGACTCTGTCCTGTGCAAATAAAAGCTCCACTTTTATGCCCAAACTGAGCTAGTAAACCTGTTTCTATTGAACAGATTAGATTTCTTTTAATTGCTCAGCAAACAGTTTGGGGTTTTTTCCCCTCTTTGTTCACTAAACATTTCCCCCCCTCCCTGAGCAATGGACAAAGATCTCTCCTTATATTTTGCCCAGCATATACAATCCCTGGTTCTTAACATGTAATTTCCCAGTTTGCTAATAAGTGTCCAAATGTCTACTTGAGATGATCTCCTATGGCCAGACAATCAGAACTGTTCTAGTTTCTTTCGAGTTTCACAGAGCTTCTCTATTTAATTAACTTCAAGTGATGTATTCTCCAAGGAAGCTGAAGGAGAGTTTATTAGGAGGTGTGGTATAAATTACATGGTAATTTGAACAGAGTGGAAATCCAAGACAGCTTGTGTGCAAGAAATCTTTCTTTAATACACCTACTGCTTGAGAGGCTAAAGGCCAGAACTTGGTTTCCAGCTCTTATTTAAGACCATATGGCAGTGTGATACCTCAGCATCTCTAGCAATTTGATCCATTAGGCATGGGCACAAAGGCAAGCTCCCAAAGGCTTTGCACAGATTTTGAGAGTTTAAATCAAAACTACCATCCAAAAAACCCACATTCTTACTCACTGCCTAGGTGAGAACCTCACAGAATCTCCCCTTTTGCCTAAAAGCTTTTGAAGTTGTATTTGAAAGATCCAGCACTTAAGAGCCAGATACATAATTCCCAAGTCCGTAATTAAGCAAAGGGCCTCTTAACACTCTTGAGACCCCAATCTATTAAGCATGTTCCAAGCACAGCTAATAGACAAGAGCAACTACATTGGCTTTAAATGATTGCCAGAGTATCACTTCTACATTATTAGATAATAGCTTAATAATCAGAACAGCCCTCCAGGGAAGTGAAAAAAAACAGGTCAATACAATCATCCTCCATAGAGGATTCAAGACCGCATCATTCACTGCTGATGACGATACCCAAGTGAGTATCCTGTAGAGTAGAGTATGTGGAAGAAGGAAGAGGAAGGGAAATCTTTTTGCAAAACCATGCCAAATTAACGTGCCACAAAGAGAGAGTGAAAGTCCCCATGCTGCTGCAAGCCTTGTGCTTATGACACCCTGCCAGAGTGAAACGGTGACCCTGGATCTGCTCTCTTTACTGTTTTACACATTTTATGCTGCCCTAGCACTGGGTTAAGGAGGGAATAACTTACACATAGAATTCTGTTGGAAAGCTAGGACTAAAACTACAGTTCCAACACGCTCTGCACAGTCACGCCTTTACCACCAGCCTAGCAGCAATTTGTTCCTTTGGAGATGTAAATTTATACTGAGGCTGAATTATGTACTAATACTGGCTGTAACAGGCAGGTTCAAGGCACCTCCTTCAACCACACTTGAAAATAGAAAGCCCCCTTCAACGTGTCTTTATGAAATTACATAAGTGTGCCTTATAAGCAGAGAGCAAGTAACACACAGAAAGGGGAGCTAAGCAAAGTTCACATCTTGAACAGCTATAAAAAGCAACACCATCTCATCTATGTATACTAATAGTTTATTCCTCTCATCAGTCAGTTAAGTAGAAATACAAAAAGTTTTGCAACATAAAATGGCTACATTTTGGTGTGAGTGGAAAATCCTCATGAATTCTACCAGCTTCGAATTTTATTAAGAAGATTCATTTTAACTGTAAGTATTAACATAAAGACAAAATGTAAATGATTTGGGAAGCCTTTCTTAATTGCCACATAATTATAAAGGAAGAAAATAAAAATCTCTTGCATCGAGTTCATTGTTAGAAAGGATAAGTAAATAAATCTATGAAATAATTTATTCTGTTAGTTGCTGGGAAACCTCATTGTTGATATGACAACCGTGGCACCGTAAACCAGATTACAGCTTGCTTCCGATCTGTGTCTATTCCACATTTTCATTAAGGGAAGTATTTTCTATCTGCTATGCTACAGTGACACCTACAGAAAAAAACAATATTTAAAATGGGGGACCTGGGAAGGAACTGGATTAGAAATCATTTTCAAGTGCTGCGTAACCATACTTGTGTATGTGTGCAATATGTATGGGTTCATATCTAAAAAGGAAGCTTTTGAATATGGTATGCCATTCTCTCAGGACCCAATTTATAAATGTTTTCATGGCAGTCATGTCAGGAAGCCATGCTAATAGCAAGTCTCCAAGCAAGTCCGGTTATTAAAATTGCCAAATATATGCTGCTAACATTTCTTTAGAGGCAGTAATTTTTACAGTTTTCAAAGGATCAGCACTTTTTTTCTACTGTAGCTCTGCTGAATTTACAAAAAAAGAGCATCTTCAGAATCTCCTATTGATTTTTGCATTGATGCATTGATGTTGTACAATGTGTTTTCTCTGGAAAGAGTACTCAAGATTGTGCTTTTGCAGAAGGAGGAAATATTCTTTCTTTCTAGACTTCTTTAATAACTCAAAATTAAATGCTCTAGAAAGTTACTTGAGATTTACAACATCCTCAGCATGAGAAGCCATTTTCAGTACTCTAATTCATTTAATACCACGTTCTTGAATACCCACAGGCTGACAATCTAAACACTATTTTAATTTTCCTTTTCAACAAAAATCTGTCAGTACAACCTCCCCTTTCTGTTCTCTTCCCAGTGGGCCTTAATACTCTTAGCTATTACAGTTAATGAAGAGTTAAATAGCATCATGACATCAAAGGCTTCTATGAAGAGGTCTCTTTCATTGAGGGATTTGATAGAAAAATCTTGAATCAATTTAAAAAAGCCTTCCTTATGTTTCCCAGTATAATATTGTAATTCATACGTTTTAAAATTAGTAGCATTTTCCTGGAGAGGAAATTCAGTACTGAGGGTAGCAGTAAGCTTTCTGTGATAAAAATGCAACACCTAGATTACTTTTTAATAACTACAACGCATGCTTCCCTTAGCAGGAGAGATTATAAGAGAGAGATACAAGGTGTTAAACGACAGCATTTTGGCATATCTAACAGACAAACATATTCTGCTACTCAGAAATAAAAAAGATGTTACTTTTACCTAAATCTAACACAACAAACAGCTCCTGCAGGTACCTTTATTCACTTTGTTTAACCTATTCCTTTAGGATAAAGAAAAATAACTGGGGGGAGTTTTGTCAATTAAATTGACCCTAAATTGTGCCTGTCCTAGACATATGTATTTGCTAAATTGTACAGATGACAGTTATTTGCACAGAGCAGCCACACTCATTAATCTGAGCAGACCATAAGGACTCTAAGCAGTGCTTGATACGGGTCCTAGGACTGCCATCGTTCCAGGCTGGCAACTGAAGGCCTCTGTGGAGTTCCCTGGGAGTCTCAGAAAAAATATAAATAACCACAAAAAAGATAGCATCCATAAAACATTGTTTTATTACTCCCTGCACTTGAATGTTTATTCGAGCTCACAGATGGTCCATTCTAAACCAACTGATAAATGAAAAGAAACACTAAGGAAGAAGTGATGTGGCTACCCCTGGAAGAGATAAGGATCCATCTACCTCGCTCCTTACCCAAACTGAAATGGAGGATTTGGAAAAAATAAGCAAGGTGCACAGATGTTTTTGACAGAGACAAACACCATCTGTGAAGGACAGACAAGATTTTTTGCTGTGTACAGCAAGAGTTAAAACCAACTCCATTATCTCTATCCTTAGAAAGCTCCTCGCATTCCACCTAAGTTAAATTGCACCCTGACTTAAGTAATCATCTCTTTCAAGCCCTTAAGCAATAATAACTGACTGGAGCTGGGGTGAGTGAAAACCAAATAACATCAGTATCAGCAGAGGTAGCACAGCAGAAGCAGAGGTATTTCTGATATCCGCAAGTGTATAAAACATTTGCCGTTTAGAAAGGCCAGACTCTTTTTACATATTACAGACACACTGCAGCTAAATTATTAAAAACCTGAGTGTTGCCCCAGGCATCCTGAAGTGTGTTGTACGACATAATTCATTTTAACAATTCTCTCAGACAGGGAATGCAAAAATAAAATAAATAAAAACTATGAAGTCAAGCCAACATCTTTTTATGGAATCCAAATCCACTTTTCACCCAAAGTGACAAACAGCTCTCAGCTAGACCCCTGGTCTAATTACCTCTGCTTTTTCTATGACAGCAAAGGCAGCTTTTGGAGGGGGTGATGTGACATGGCAGGAGTTTGCCCCAGCACAAGGAATGAAATGTCTCTTCCTTCTACAGCTAGGTGCTGGTGGTGCCCAGTATTTCTTCCAGATCTGAATGTCCTATGCATCCATCTGGCCATATGCTTCAGTGCAACTGTATCACAGTGTTCATAAAGAACGGGACTGCTCTAGTTAATCCAGTCAAATGTCCGAGCGGATGCTTGTATAAAGACATGGGTGTGGAAGCATTCAAGACTTGAAAGCACTGATGGCACTAGGTGTCCATCAGGCATCAGACAGTCTATCAGTGGATTTCTCATTTACTTCAGTATCTGAAAAGCTGCGAGTGATTTTGGATCAAACAGCAGGGCTACCCCCTGCTTTGTGGCTCAACTCTCATAGAGGTATTTCTGCTTTAGCTTCCATTATCTTTTCCGACTGCTTTAATTTTGTTCCACTGATCTCATGCTGGTGAAGAGTCAGTTACTAGGTTTCCTTCTCTCCTAATCCGTCCCTGTAGCCAGGAGAAAGAAATTGTGTAGCATTTCCAAGCAGTATCCTGCAGCAGTGGTAAAATAAAAAGGGGAATGTATGTTCCCAGATGTCTCAGCAAGCTCTTTTGTAGCACCTTTTAAATCGATCACGTCTGGGTCTGTTTATGGCAGTTTAGGATGTTATGCAACAGGACATGAGAACTTACACAGCATCCTTCTCAAGCCTCTGCCTTGGCTGTCAAATGAGCTTTACACCTATTCTGATTTGCTTTGTTTTGGCCTTCATTTTGAGGCTTTGACTGTGGATGCCCAGACACGGCCAATCACACTTGTGGCAACCGAAATATTAGCACCTCTGGATATGTGCAGCGTTTCATCTTCCCTCAAAGCAAGTCGTCTTGGTGGATTTGTTCAATAACAGGGCTTTCAGATTTTTGACTGGTCAATTTTTGTGTCAGAGCTGTATTTCAGCCAGTCCCTGTTCTTTTTATCATCCAAGACAGGAATAAGCTTATTTGATTCAACTCATGTTCCTTCCTTTATTTCATTTTCTTTTCGCCGATTGGAGTTTCAAGTCCCATCTCAATATTCAAAATACACAATAAAAATATACAGTACTGATCTAAAAAAATGCACATACAAACTAGATTTAACTAAGCACTCCTAAACAGTCATTTCATTCCAGAAAGTCCAAGCATAGCTTTTAACCTCTGCTTTATATGCTACCTGTACATAAACACATCATCAGCCACATCGCAGGCAGGACAACAGTGCATGGGGTAAGAGTGTAGAGTTTAGATTCTGGCTATAATACCACCTTCAAAGTTTAATTTCGTCAAGAGTTCTGTTTGCTCAGACACCTCATATTCATCTGTCACATCCGAGTATGTGGATTGAGACACTCTCAAGAAGTGTTAGAGCAAGACAAGTACCGAGTAACAACTGTTTCAAGGACTTTTCAAAACCTCTCTAAATGCCCTCTGAAATCCACCATTTGTTCTACATGTGGAAGCAGATTCATAGCCACACAGTGAAAAGGGAATTTGTGATCATGTTGGACACGTCAAATATATTGCACAGAACTGAATATTACATAGTGTACATATATCTTCTCAGCTTTCAGAAGAACAATATCACACACACCATAAGCCTCAACAGGCCAGACTAGAAGCCTTAGAAGTCATCTACAGATAGATTTATTTGGTCCCAAAAAAGTCCAAAAACATACACACAAATGAGTAATATTTTTGGCCACCAGTGCAATGGTTCTGAAGAGTTGTGAGTCCAATAAGGACCTGATAAAGCAAGCTATTCAAGTGAATAATAAGCCATCCTAACAAGAGAGGAAGGAGAAATGTCTGTAGTATCTCAGATAACCTCCCTTTATCCACTGCCCTTACACGGTTTCAGCCAACAGTATAGCCAAGCGCTGAGCAAGAAAAAGTAGTTGGATAGTTTGAATGTGATGAAAAAGCAAGACAGAGCAGTGCAGCACAAGCATACTGATGGCAATCTTACACTCAGGACTTGGGTAGCCACTGAAGAAAGGAAAACAAATACCTAAAAATAAAATAAAAAAACCCCAAACTAAACAAACAAAACAAAGCACCAAAAAAACCCCACCCAACCAACTAACCCAAAAAAACACACAAACCAACAAACCCAAATAAAAAAAAAAGCATCTAAAACATGTTTCATTTTACTGTCTAGAAGACCAGTCAGCCAGTTACATTACTTTACTTCTCATCTTGCATGCAATGGGATGTAACTTCACATGAGATGACGGCAGGAAACATCACAACATGAAAGGCAATTTTTCCTTCTAAAACAGAGTGCAGGAGTCATTCTACAGGACCACTGAAACCCCAAAATCAAGATTCAGTAACTCTAATCTCTGAATTAAGTACCCAGCTGTTGGGGCCAACCCAAGATCTTGAGCCAGACCAAGGGAATCATCCTTCAGAGACAAGTGAGTGCTCTCAAGATTAAAAATAAAATTGTTTGCAGATGGCCAGCAGTAAACTGGATATAAATCAGATTGTGAAATTGTCAAAAGCAGGATTAACCATGCTCCATTCTGTGAGGGAAGAAAGTTCTCTCCATTGTTCTGTCTACTTAGAAAATTACAGAAACCACCTCCCAGAAAAATACAAAAATTCTTTATTATTTATTAAATAGTCTTATATTTACAACATAATACACCTCTCAAAAAGCAACATAAATGAAACCACTCCTTTAGCTTGGACACAGAGTGTTTCCAGTTACTGAACTACTGGTAAAAGAAATTACTTATCCTTGCACAAAAGTTAAAACACTGGATAGGGAAAAAAATATTTTGCTTCCACTTAGCGACTTAGCTGCAAGCATCAAGCTTTACTGGAGGAATAAAAAAACTAAGAAACTATACAGCAAATTTTCCCCCAAATTTACCAGCTTCTGTTGATGAGAGCTTCATTCTTTCTTAAACTGTGCCATTATATACTCTTATCATTTAATTGATGATTTGCAGCATAATTTCCCATAAGCACCTTTGATCAAAAGCATCCAAACGTTTTTGTCTAGCTCTGCCAAATCCCAGATTTCACATCTATGCAACAAGTAAGGAATTTTATGAACATTATACAGTCACTCTCCATGTAATCTCAGAAGGCATTCACTTCATCATGTGGACAGCTGCATTATGCCTCTTCTAAACCATTTAACTACACTACTAAACAATGTTTCTAGCATACCTTTTATACCACACATAGCTGTGTTCATCAAAAGTTGAATTAGTCATACATTATTATGAGGACCAAGGGGGATCCACCTCCTCAGTTTTAATTGTTGACTCACATTAGATACAACAGATTGAAAGAAAAGCACTAATAGAGAATATCTACGTAGGCAAAAAATGCTGTTTAAAAATACATACATTTCTGATGGCCAAAATTAATGAATTAATAAATAAAATTGAAGTGAGATGAAGATACCAGCTTGACTCTTAGAGCAGCGAGGTTCTGGAGGCACCTCCCAAACATGGTATCAACAGCAAAAACCAACCAAACAACACAAAAAGGAAAATTATGTGCTGTCTACAAAGTAAGTAGAAGACTTGCTGATACAGGGCCTCTAATGGAGAAATTTTTTTCCTAGAACAAGCAGGGAATTTGAATCCTCCTCCTCTTAACATTACATCAACAGTGCCACTGTATACTAACAATATAGCATAACTAGCATCTCCATAAAGCATTACGTATGTGGCAGCTTGATTGCCATTCAGCTAACATTTTCAAGGAACTATAGACAATGATTATTTCCCAACTAGCAAATTTAAAACTCATCCATGATTTCAACGAAGGCTCTTTCCCACCCGCACACAGCAATTCATTTATCAATATCCAATTGCCTCTGTCATCCAGTCATTTCTGTAAGCTTCCACAGTCAGTTTTCGTTAGAATATTCTGAGTCACTTTGCATCAACAGCAAATTGTCACCTCCTTTTCCAGAGCATGTTTGTTACATAGTTCGGGCCTTGTAATTGTCCTGCACATAAAAACATACCATCTTGTCCTTCTGTTTCTCTCTCTTTTTTTTTTTTTTTTTTTTTGTTTAATAATTTACAAATGCATAAAAGGCCTGCTCTTTAATCCAGGGCTTGTTCAATTTCCTAAAAGTTTTTCAGAATTTTTAAGAGGCTTTTTGGAAAAATCTACACACAATATGCACATTATATCACCCACACCAACATACTTGTTAAACTTCTTCAAGGAACTACCATCTTCCAGGTACTGTTTATCTTCACAAAAGTTACTACAGTGAAAACTCTCCAACATATGTTTCTCCATTTCTCTAGCTTACTTTTTTCTTACATTGTACTAATAAGTCAGGCTTACTTATCTTTGAATGCAGCTACACACCCAAACAATAAAAAGGCTGGTGTAACAGTTCCTCCCTGCTATTCCTTCTGCACTGAGGCGGATTTAAGTGGTACATCACAGCAGCAGTCTGGTAATTTCACATTTTAATTCCCTTACAAGTATTGGGTGAAGACCATCTGGTCTTTGTGAAGTGCTACTGCTCAATTTATTGATTTGTTTCAAAACCTGAGGATTGCTAAAGAGAATAAAAGCTGTGTTACAAAGGTCAATTCAGCTCAACAAACCCGACAGAAAACTCGCATTTTGCAATATCATTTCTCAAGGAAAAACTCAACTGCAGATGTGACACCTGTTTTTCTGCAAGACATGGCACATTGTTTGTCATCTTCGCAACTGGGTTAAGTGAGGTACATATCATAAGGGAACCTGACCAAAATCATAATACTTAAGCTGCTGTATATTCCACAATCTTGCCACAAACCATTTGCCTTTATTAGGCCATTTACACTGCGTTTAAGCATACACACCATCTGCAAACACATGTATGTAAGGTTAAGCAGCTATAAATTACACATCACAAAAGTAGTAACGTATCTTTCCATTTTAAATCTAGTTCCTCTATGAAAAAATATAAAACAGTTCCTTAGTTTCAGTCTTGGCTGTAATTAAACCTACTCTGTCTGTCTCTACTGTTTCTTTCCCTCCTTCCCTCATCTTCTGAAAAACAACCTGGAACACAAGCTGATTTTAACAGGGCTTTGTCTACTGGATGCTACATTTCTAATAACCCAAATGAAGTTCATCATTCTCATTTGATGGAAATGTACACATCTTCTGAAGTTAGCACTGGTACGGAAGAACCATGCTGCATGCATCTTGTGGGAGCTTTTAGTTCTTGTCAGTCATACACACAAAAGAATAACAATCGATTAGTTTGGTTTCCTGACCTCAGATCTATATGAAGTGTTTAGAAAGTATGAACAACCTCCCTGCTGAGGGCTACCTGCCAAAGAGGAACACTGATGAACAAAACAAAGGCTGGAGCCAGAGAGCCTGATGAGGCACAGAGGTCAAGGCACTGCCTAGCAGTAGGGAATCAAGAAAAAAAATCAGAAGTACCTTTCCTTGACTGCAGCAAGAGTTCAGGTGGAGAGGGTGGTTGGATGGGGAAAGAGGCCAGGATACATCAGTCCTAGACACCAGAAATTTCTGTAGCAAGTGCCCAAAACAGAGAACTTACTGTTAAAGATCAACTCTGCTGTGCTATGAGCCATGTCTTTTTCTTGTCTCTTCCCTCCCTTCCATTTGTTCATTACCAGCTACAATGAGAAGGAAAATATGAGATTAAGGGCAAGAAGCGAAGTTTGAGAAACAAGCAGTAAATGTCTCCTGTAACAGGAGAGAAAGGAAAAGAAATTGTGAATGTTCACACACTAATAGCTTACTTGCTTTGCCTTGAAATATATTGCACCTAGACTAGCAGTACTGGAATGAAAGGGGGTAACTGGAGAACATGAAAAAGAAAGCACAGAAGAACATAGAAGGAAATTGGGCTGGAGGAAACTGGGCTAGAGCTCTAATGGTGCTCAGCACCCACAATACTTTGCATAGATGATTTTGGAAACAGGCAGCTTATTCAGAAACTGAGATGAAAGTTTGGCTCTTCACTGTCAAAGAGGATTACTGAAAAAGTAGTTTCTAATAAAAAATACTCTCACTAAGCAAAACAAATAAAACCAGCTACAACATTTCTCAGTTATCTTTTATATAACATGAAGCTAAGAATGGAACAGCTGCCACATTTGGCTGACAATATGGTTGACATTTTGACACATCATCCAGGTTCTGAGCAGTTTTCTTCTCTCTGAAGCAAACAGATTTTGCTTTAAATAGCCCATATCATGCAGTGATACTTGCACGCACAAATCCTTGGTTGTCATTCATGAAGAAAATGTTTAACTGATTCGTAAATTATGAGTGACTTTTAAAAGCACGGAGAGATTTTCATATTGTAAGACAACAGATCTTGAATCAAAATGAAGAGTCAGAACAGATATGCCCCTTTTTTTCCTTAAGGAGCAATAGCACACATCAGGATATTTAGCACTTTTCAGCCTGTTTTTCTTGAAGCACCTGTTGAATTCCAGGACACAGTCACTGACAAGTAGCACTTCAGGAGTGCAGTGGGCACCACCCACACAACTCAAGCTCTGCAACATGAGCTACAACGCTCTAGCAACAGCCTGCAGAAAACTTGAAAGCTCTGTCAGTAGGGGATTCACTGATGTCCAGTTTAGCCCCACTACACAGAAAAAAAATGCTGCCAGTAACACGCATACTGCTCCATTATGCTAGTACTTTCATAAAGATTTCTAAAAGCCTTTCAGTTTATTCCACTTGATTTCTTCGGTTTGTGCCTACATCCATATTTAACTTCTCATTTTGACTCAAATCCTGTTGTCCAATACTGTGAAAAATCTTACTGTGCTTTTGAAAGTCGCTCCAAATTGACAAATCAAACATTTTCAAATGAAACAAAACTCATGTGTAGCCTCACATGGTTTAATTCCCTTCCTTTTCTTATTTACATTCATACACAGGCCTTGGAAAACATTTTTAAAAGGCTTTGTTAACTTTAAGCCTGTTAACTTCTGTGGAAACAGAGACTTTCAGGACACAGTCTCACATCAAAGTAGCATGGGCAAAGATGGTGGTAATAGAACTAGAGCTCCCAAGAGCAACAAATCTGCTCATCTCTTCCGGATTTTCAAAGATCTTGAAGATGCCTCTTTTGGAGGAAGAATGACAAGGAGTTGCCATTAGGACTTCAGAGGTTTTCCAGTAGAGCTGCTCCTCTTCCCAGCAGATTTTTCCTGGACAGGGCATCCAGGCTCAGTCATTTTCCTTCACTAGATAAACAGTTACTAAACATTACTGCACTTAAATTTTTTCTTGCTTTCCAGAATGCACAGCAGAAAGCAGTAATGAGAAAGCAGCGTCTTAACACAATACAGGAAAAATACTGCAGTACTGTGACAGTGATTTTCCTATGCCTTGGCATACTACTTAACACTGTCAATACCTCAGAGTGGCCCATAATTTTTGCTGTGTTTTAAGTTTATTAGCTTCACAGGCTGCTTTGGCTTCCGAGACAAGTTTTATTTTGACAACACACTGAGAGTACAGCTGTCTAGGCAAGTTTTCTGCAACTAATAAAACTAGAGTTAATTCTTTTTCTGATATTTGACTAAATGAAAAAAAGATTTTGTTAATCAGTAAGCATTCTATTTTGTTTCAATAAATGTCAGGAAAGAAACCACATCATTCTTCAGCTCTCTTGTTAAACGTAGAATCCATACAAAGTAATAATGATAAACACCCTGCAGACAGCTCATAGTCTAGTAAGAGAGAAACAAATCCCACTGTTGTGAAATAGTTTTTGTGGTGTGATGTTCTAAGCGTACATGAAACTCACATGCTGTGCCACAAGCCATGGTCCTAATACTGCTACACAACTCTCATTTCTGCAGCTTTACATTGTAGGAACAACGTAAATACAAGAGACATTAATGTAGAAGTTGAACATCCCAGCTTCTAAAGTTTCAGTACAAAACACTTCAGGGAAGTGGAAAGAAAATGGTTTACTTTAGGATTATTGGTATATTCAAGTGTTAGATCCATAAATTCTATAAGCAAACTCATAAACTTTCCCAGAATTACATTGACAAATACATTCAGGTAGAAAAATTAACATGCGAAATATTCTCTAGAATGTTATTTTGACTTTCAGAAGTCATCTCGGGCAGTGTAAGAAATGTTACTTAGTGATGCTTATCTAAGAAAGTTAAGCAAGTTTTAATTTGTACTGCAGAACAGAATTACAAAGAACAATAAAACATGATCTTCTGAAGTGTTGTAAATTATAAATGTCTGTTATATTATGAAAAGTCATGTTCCCAGTGCAATATAAAAAAAAAAAAAAAAGAGTAATCATCACATTTCTGTATTGGTTTTTGATGAATTGAAGAGCATTCTAAACTGTAAACTCCTCAGAAGAGTAATACCCTCATTCTCTCAAGCACTTTGTAAAACACCAGGGCAATTTGCAGTACCCCTTCAATACATGTTACATTGTTAACTTCAAAAATTCTCTATGGAAAGGGGATCTTGCCAACAAGGCCTAAAAAGTTCCTACTAAAATTAATCTCACTCGGCAACAATAACTTTCATAACTATGTCTGTCACTTGCCTCTATTGGTAGCTGCTCTACCTTACCTTTGGCCTGACTAATAATGGCATGGTTGAACCAGTTCTTAAACCTTCAGCCTCCTCAAGAATTTCATGCTCTAACCAGTTCTTAAACAAACAGCAGAAAACAGCTGCCACTGCTGCAATACCTCTGTTAAAAATGTAAACCAGCAAAACCAGTCCATATAAAACAGATTATTGCAGGAAATGCAGTATGGCTGGAGACAAATGGAGCACTTTTCAATCCAATTAATTTAGCAAAGTCTTTCTGTATTGGCTATGAAGCTTTCCTGCTTGAAAACTGAAATATCTAGTTAGCTTGCTTAGTACCTACACAGATATTGATGTTTAGTGCTGTACTCCATCAAAATGGAAATGTCCCCCCCCCCACTCCCATTCCCATCTGAAACCCAAACAAGGCATGACATTTCAAAGCATTGAACAGCAAGTAGCTTCAAGAGGGAAGTAGAGCCACACGAACATCACTCAGAATTAGTTGTGTTCAGTTTTAGTTTTCCCACTCTTGGCTACATTAGGAGGAAAAGACTAATTTATAACCCAGCCCTTAAGAAATACTACAGCTTCCTGCATGGGAAATATTAGTCTACCTATAACCATGCTGAAAGTTTTATTTCCTTCCACTTTACTCTTGCAAGCGGTGCAAATAAGCACAAGAAATTTAGACAGCAGAACATAAGAACTTCGTGACTGTTGCTCTTCGAGCCTACTATGACAATACCAACTAGTGATGAAATTTTGCATGTCTGGGGAATTATTTTAGAAATCATATCAGAGCTTGAAAAAAAAAAGATGGATGGCAGTTATAAAAATTGGGCAATCTAAAAAAAGTTTTAATGCTTAGCTTACAGCAGAAGTCAAACCAGTCACCAGATCAGACTGGGCACAAATTATGTTCTCTGTACTAAAACATCTTTTGGAACATTATTTCCTTAGCTCTATGTTTCTCAGGCAGTTTATTAGCCTGAACCCTGTCTCCTACACTTGAGAAAGTTCACAGCAGTTGAAAAACTTTTGAAATTATTTCCAGGAGCTCTTCTTTTAACCATCAGTACATAAGGGTACTGCTCTTGATGCTCCAAGCCCCTCTTTACAAGCACTCCTGTATGTTAGGTTGACTGACTGGGTGAGAGCAGCTGAAGTACAGAGTGCAGTAGCTAATGCAGGCAGTGAAGTCTATTAGAGTGATGCAGAATGATACTGCGTCATGTAGCACATTTTATAAAATGGATTCTAAAGTCATTTAAACAGTGAAAGCAAAAATGGGACTAAGAACATTACGTGCTTTTTCACTGGCAAGACTCCCACAGACTTTATTGAGAACAGATCGGCTGTCCCTGGATGTTCTTAAGATTTCATCTTTTAAAATTAAACCATTTGCATAATCTGTGCTGAAAGGGACGCCAGGATATTCTCTCCTTTTCACCAACAGTAGTAAAAAGTAATCAGAGTCCTTATCTCTGCTCCTGTTTTGACCCTCTCAAAAAAAAATAGACAACAAAATCAACTTGTTGACTTTTAAATGTACACAAGCTCTCAAAGTCACCTTTAAAAATGCAAAAATCAGAAACTAAGAAAAAAATGAGAATGTGGGTGCGAGAGGAAATGTATCTCTAACTTTAGCTCTTTCTATTCTAAAAACTGCTGTCATAATTCTGTTCCCTCACTCCTTTCTGGCCTGCTTCTGAGGTCCAACTTTTCAGAAGCATAGGCAGTCTCGCATACCAATAAAGTTGTGTAGCAGAATGGGGCTTTAACCTTGATTAACATGTTTTAGTCCAGTTGTCACAGAGATATGAACAACTGCAGAGGAAAAAAATGAAAACAACAACAAAACAAAACAAACTAAAATCCACTGCAACAACAGCTTAGCTAAGAGACAAATAATCTGTGAAAGCTTAATGATTGGAATTAAAAAGACAGATGATACGGTACCTCTTGGCCTTAAAAGTTTCTGGGATTTTTTAAAAAAATCTCTTTGTTCTTTCTGTGGCATAGCTGGGGTTCTAATTGTGATGATAAAAGCTGTTCCTGCAGCTATTTTAACAACAAAATGCAAATAGTGCCAAGAACAGTAGCTGTGTTTTAAGCAACATGCGAAGGCGCTAACTGATAATTTAATTTACATTTATTCTAATGTAATATAGTAAATAGGAGAATGAAGTATAGTAATGCAGAAAGTATATATACACTTAGCAAGCTACAGTAGCCAGACAGAAATGCTACAACTGAGCATTACTTTTTCAGGACTATATATTAATAGTACATTAAGAAAAGCGTTCACATTTTTGAAATGGAGTCACATTCAATTAACTTTTCTTCAGGTTTCCCTGTAGAAATTATTAAACTTGCAGTAAAAAAATGAAATGCTTTGTCAGGGCTCTGGTGCAGAAACAGCACTGGCAGAAATATTTGTGCGCACCACAACATGAGACACTACAGTTATAAAAAGATTAGACACTATCACAGATGAGCTCTCTGAGCCTGAACAGAGACTCTGAACCATCTCCAGGTCACACTGACATCGGAAGACACAGGCTGAGAGACTATTTCCTTCCAGGCCCTGTGGTCTTGGCCTCCTTCACAACAGAGGGAGTCTCTCATGCTTGTGAGACATCTGCCCAGACAAGTACTCTTCGAATTTCACCTTGCTGTGAGAAGTGAGAGCACAGAGCTATAGGGAGCACAGGCACAAAGCAAGGAAATATAGTTTCTGCAGAGAAATAAATACATCAGTACCCAAAACAGAGGTTTAAACTCCAAAGAACCATCTGAGGACTACAAATGCCTCACCCCCTATAGATACTTGTGCGGATTTTGTTCAAAACATCTAGCAAAGGGTGTCCTACACTTTCTCCAGCTCCTGTTTCTCATTCGTATGGGTTTCCAAACTAGACAGGTGCTGTCCATTAAAACAGTCATTGTTAGTCTTCTGGTCAGTTGAGAAACCAAAGCTGCCCCAGCAAGCAACTGGAGAAATACTTTTTTCTCTCTACCCTCAAAAGGGGTTTTCTCGGAAGAAAAACTGCAAAGCTGAAAGCCTTGCTGGCATGCGTTCCATGGTTCAGCAGAGGAGTATAGGTAGTTTTTCATTCCTTTGCCTCAGTCATTTCCTTATTGCACCAAATTCCTCCTGCATAATGGATTGCCCAATTACAGCCATTTCTGGTTATAAACAGAATCTGAAGTAGGTCCAAGAATAGTTCCCAATTCACAAGAAGCACATCTACATCATTAAGCCACTGCTTATTTAAGAGTTTCTGTATCCACTACCATTGTTTTACGGTACAGAAAAAACTTACTACAGCAGAAAATCATGGAAGGCCTCTGCCAAGGGAATAAGGAGTTCCTTTAGCTGGGAATTTTTAACCTTGTAGAGAGAAATCTATAGTAAGTGTAACACATGGACGACTTGGACCAGACAAGGGAAAAGAAATTGATGGGAGTTTTACTATTCCTTCTTGCAAACTAATTTTTAGAAAAGAAGTAGAAGTAATATAACCAAAACAGCCCTCTCAAAAAAAGAAAACCCTAAAAATTGTTTGTATTCTTCAATATATTAATACTAGGTATTTTTTGTTGTATTAGGTTCAGATAAATCTTTTATATACACATTGGGCCAAATCCTGAAGGATTTGCTGAGGGGATTTTTTCGGGTTCTTTATTTCCCCTCAGACTTTTTGAAGGACTAAAGAGAATCCAACTCTAACCTCCCAAGGTTTCACACCTGCCACTGGAAACTTTCCCTTCCTTTTTAGCTGCTACTTAGACGTGAACCTGAACTGACCTGTTGAAACAAACTCCAAAACCTGACCTCTGCTGCTCACGAAGCCTGTGCACGTGACATTTTTGACTAAAGTAAAAAAAAATACAACCCACATTGGAAAAGCTATTCTGCTGCGTATTTGTTCCTTAACATCTCTGCTCTAATTCCTTTGGAAATCAGCATTGTTTTAGTGAAATCAAAGACAGCTTGGGTTCTTTTTAGGATCTTTACATTCCTCAATATACAGAAAATTAGTTTTGCTTTTTGGAGGCTTACATTTCTTGTGTTTGTTAACTGATCTGTAATATTCATATAAAGTAGATGATCATGTTTCCCTTCCTTACAAAAAGAATAAGCATATTCAACAACCTAATTAATCCTAATTAAATAGAAAGTCACGGAACACTTCTCTCGACCAATATAATTTAGAAATGCCCTTGTGTTGATGGCTAGCAATTTGCAGAATTTATTTTTGAAATGAAAAAGACAGATGTACTTTTCCCTGATTTAAAGGGTCTGGATAAATTAAAACTAATTGGTTTTATGTGTTTCTGATAATTGAATGAGATGCACATAAGCTATATTATGATGCAGGAAAGAACAACCCTTAATTTTTATAAATGAGATGCTGCAAATGACAGCATCTTATAGTCTGTTAAAGGTTAGAATGTAACAGTAAAAGAGATCTGCTTGTTAGAGTCTTAAGAGTATGTACCAGTGACTTTTACAGTACCAGCACAAGTAGAGTCACAAACAGTGTTTTCAATATAATTCATTCATTGCCAGAACTGGTTGAAATGAAACATGAACAGGAAAAAAAATAAAATAAAATAAAAAAAAAATCTTAGTTCTCACTTTTCCAATCTCAACACGTTCTTGTACATACAGCCAACTACATTAACAGGAGTAGACAGCACTTCAGGTGGCTTCTGGAACTTGACTACTTGGATGAGTGCCCCTTCTATATAAAAAAAACCCCACGAAGTTAGACATTATCAGGCAGCCAGCCAAATGGCAGCCAATTAAAATATTTCAAGGACTCACAGGTAAGTGCTTTAGAAATAACTACTGAACTGAAGTTAACAGCTGTTAAGTTTCTCTGTATTTTGAGAAAGCGCATCCATTTTATGCTGCAAATTTGCTCATTAAACAGTCATGAAAACATGGCTGCTTCATATTGAGCAACTGCATAGACACACACTAGAATCTGGCATAACAGCACAGCACGCTGTGTCTGATGCTCCTTTACCAGCAATTCGGTGACCTTTCCTGAAATGCACCAAGATACTTAGAGGAAGACAAAAGGGAATAGAAATCTTGGAATTACAGCACTTGCAAATAACACAAATTTCACACGACTTCATTATCATTCACAGAATGGTGGGGGTTGGAAGGGACTTCTGGGGATCATCTCATCCAACCCCCCTGCTCCAGCAGGGTCACCCAGAGCAGGGGGCCCAGGATCACATTGTCCAGGTGGCTTTGGAATCTCTTCAGAGAAGGAGATTCCAAAACCTCTCTGGGCAGCCTGGGCCAGGGCTCTGGCACCCTAACAGCAAGGAAGTGTCTCATCATGCTGGATATTTCTCTTCTGGCAAGCTGGAGAAAGAACTGATATTTAAAGCAACATGATACAGAAAGTGACTGAAAAATATTTGGCAACATGCTACCAGCTAGATTTGCTTGTAAAAGTCATTCAAAAAAAAATCATGCCAGGCAATCTGGTAGGTACACAGAGAAAAGTAATTTCAACGGAACAGCACGAGCTCCACTCAATGCACCATCAGTTTGAGGTATAAGAAAAAAAGAAATACTGTCTGGTGTGAAAGAATTCTGAACTGGGGCTACTGAAGCTCATAATCTTAATATATGAGTTTCCCCCTCAGAGATGGGCAGAAGATTTCTGTGAAACACAAGGGTTCCTCCAAGCATTTAGAAACATCCGATGATTGCCATATGCTAACCCTCAATTGCTTAGATCAGCATCACTCTGACATGTAAACTGTACAAGTAACTTGGTCTTGGTACAGGTCATAAAGCTTGACAATGGACAGAAGACTTCCTAGGTTTTCATCCTTCTCAAATAATTCCATTGGCTGGTACTAAATATGTTTGAAACAAGTTTCTAAGCAGAAGAGTGGTGGAGTCAGATTTTTCCTGGGTCTCACACCAAGATCTTAAAAAAAGCCCAACAAACCACCGAGGAAAAAAGCTGGGAAGGTTGGAATACTAATGGTTACACATCACACACAAAAATCATGCTGCCTGTCTTTTTAGTTGAAAGGACAGAAAGGAAACATTTGCTCCCAAGATAACAAAGGAGCCCCCAAACTCTCTCCAGTGATCCAGTCCTTACCAGATTCACCTTCTATTCTATTCACCTTCACAATTCTTCTACTGTCTAACCATTAAAACAGGAAGCCCACCTGCCCACCAAGCAGTCTTTCACATCAACCTATATTGTACTGGAGCTGCTGGAGAGCAGAAAAGGGCCACAATTCAAAAAGAGAAAAAGAGAAAGAACTAGAGAATTAGACAGGCTATGGAAAAATAGGTGTGTCCACCTGAATCCTACAATACTTTAATATATAATGAACATGATATCCACTTTCAATTTCAAATTGCCAAGTTAATTCACAGGTTTTATGTTTTTTAAAAGTTAATGTACACAAAAAGCCATGTAGACTCATGCCGGAAGCTCAAAAAACTAAATTGCTCTTTCACTTTTTCCCCCCCTCTTCTTTTCTTTCTCTAAATAGAAAAAATCATTTTTCTGTGCAAATCCCTTGACACCTGGGTTTAGCTCTAACCATCCCTCCAACAGGCACAGAAGGAAATAAGAAAAACAAGCCAAACATAACAATTTGCATGTTGTATTTGTATCAAGGCAGAAATGCACAGAAGTACATCAAACCACATCCATAATCATAATCAGGAAGCTTTCAACACTAGATTTGTTCTACTTGCAACAGAAAAACAAGCCATAAGTGTCACAGAACTGCATCAGTTCAGATGCTCTTTTTGGTCGTTAGTTAGGATATCAGTTCCGTCATTGTATCTTTAAAAGGGGGGGTGGAAAAACCAAAAAAGCCAAACCAAAATTCAATGCAAGAAAGCCATCGTCAAGTGTTAAACCTAGAAATACGAAACTGAAATGCATTTACATCGCTGACTAACCAAAGAGATTACTAATACATTGAAGGAGGTTTATTTTTAGTCCAAAGTTTGTTAGAGGTAGTATCAGACGCACTTTTTCCTTTCAAGAAAAAAAAAACCAAAAACAGATGGAAAGGGAAACCTGTTAAAATCAGATGTTGTAAACAGGGACTTTCTAGCTATCTCTGAGCAGCACAAATACAAAGTCTGTTGAGGGCTCCAAGCACACACTACAGTAGCACCTGCTTCAGTGGATTTCCCGTTAGAAAGGGCTGGGAATAGCATGGAAGCACCCAGCCCATCTGTGCAAGGGAAATGAGTGCAATAGGAGTATTTGGAAAAGTAACTCAAAAAGAAAGAGCAGGTGATATTCATGAGAGGAAAACACTGGCTTTAAACTACAAAGCAGAACACCTGCTTCCTGATTTTCTTTTTGGAATTTCTGGCAAAGAATTACTGTAATAAAACATCAATGTATAGTAAACTTCATAAAGAAAATCGAAGTGGAAAATATGCCCTCACCTTAAAGACATGAAATGAGGCAGGAAATCAAATCAATGGTCTGTTCAACCCGACGGCTCTAGTTTTTATGAATTAGGGTTGCTGAAGTACTTTCTCCGTAAAAGAAATTGTTGAAAAGGTTACTATGCTGTCTAATAATAGTGCATAATGGATGGGGGGGGACAGATGACAAATGCATACTACATCAGAGTCCAGCTGCATGGGGAGAATACAAACAAGTATGTGTTTCAGTGCCAGAACATAAATAATACATTGGAATGTTTCCACTGATACTTTAATGAAGGTCACTTACCACCTCTCGACACAGAACCATAAGGTGTTCAAGAAGAACACTTAAAGATATCTTTAAACATTTGAGGCTATAAACAGAATTGATTTCCTAAGTAACCAATTTAGTGGTGGAAATCATGACCTTTAATAAAAGACATCTGACATGAAGTTTCATAACCTACTGATCACTGTTGCTGTGGTGAAAAACAACTGAAGTAGAAACATAATCCTTTCCTTAAATAAAAAAAGGACAACACCATGGTCACAAGTACGTACAATGTTGCTCTCGGAGTTTCATCTTCTATAAACCCTCATTTAAAGCAGTTACTATGGAACACAGGTGGAAGACGTAAGGCAGGATATAAAACTTCTATATGGAAGTTTCTGTGAACAACAATTACCATTAATTTTAGAGCCCTGTCAGGTGACTTACCTGTAAATGGTTAAGAAAAATTGTCAGACAAAGGCTTTTAATTAATACCACTTTGAAAATTTCCCCAACACAAATAGACAGATATCTTTGTGATTGCAATTTGATACGCTTTTTTTGATCAAAACTTGCGGGGAGGGGAAGACAGAGGGAAGCTTTTAAGGTGCTTTGAAAATCATGTTAAAAAAAACACAGTAAAGGAAACTAAAGGAAAAAAAGTGTTGACCACGCTGCTGTGTCTGAGAATCCTAAAGATGCTACCAAAAGACACCACTTACGTCATTTCAAACCCGTCACTTCCTACCACCTCTACAGAAAACTACTCAACTACTGGGTGCAATTAAGCATCTCCTCAAAAAGACAGCAGAAAGCCATCAAACCCTCTTAGCATTGAAGTACCATGTTAGCATGTAACAGCCAAGTGAAGTTATCTTAACTGCATTTAATATTACATTATTTGGGAAGGGGAGAAGGGGAGGAAGAAGAAACCTTCTTATACAATACAGATGCAGCAAATTCAGAAGTACAGCAGAGGCCTTGTCATGATCAGGTAGAGAAAATGGTCTAGTGAAATCAAAACCACCCAAGATTATGTTTTAGCTGCCTTTCATCTTTGTTCTCTTCATCTTAAAAGGCCTGTATGTAAGATGGCAACCTACAGTGCAGCTGAATTTGAGATGCTGAACAGAGATCACTCCCAACTGGCATACTAACATAAAGTTCAATCTGCAGGCAAGGAACCTTCTATTAAAGAAAAATTAAACTAAAAAATCAACCAAAAACAAAACTAAAAAAATAAGAGCATAAACCCAATTTTCTTTTATTCTCTTACTTCTTTATACTAATAAAAAAGCCAAAATCAAGGAATTTTAAAGAATTTTTATTGGAAGTTTTACAAAACATTCCTTAATAAATAATAATTAGAGCAGCACTCAAGACACCACTTCGTCTGTTTCTTGGTTTTGTTGGATACGCAAAGACAGAAACTGCATTAAGTTCTTTGCATGTTCACTGTAATGCAAGAACCTGTTGCTTATCCTCCAGAAGTTCTTCCTCGTCATCCATTTGGCTTTCATCCCAGTCCCTTAAGAGAAACAAACCACAGTGATTTTCAGCAGCTCAAATTCCTCAAGCTACTCTGCTTTAAGCTTTAGTGAGGTATGCTCACATATGTAGAGCTAAAAGGCATGAAAATAGCTTCTGCTGTGTATTTCACAAGCATACCTAGATTACATAGTCATCCCCCCCCTCAGTTTTTGTCACATACACAAGTAGGAAGTAAACAATATTGTCACTATTATTCCTTACTAGAGAAGTCCCACATCCTAGAACAGGTAAGCCGGGAAAGTGGGTCTTATTTATACTATCTGCACTACTTGTAAATATTGTTTGAGTCTCTACTGACCTGCAATTTCAATATTATGAGCATTAAAATAACCACCGAAACCCCTCAATCACCATGTAGTTAACCTCACAGTACCTCACTGACCCTTACTAGTTACAAGGTCATCATAAGAAACCAGTGACAGACAGAATTTTGGGGAACTTCGTTGCTTCCAGTCATCTCCTTGCTCTCCAAGGCTGTATTAGAGATGTATCGTAGACTATGGTGACTTAAATGTTAAGTGAACAGATTCATCTGCTCTCTACACCTGCTCTCTACTGCTCTTTCTAAAGGTATCTTACAATCAAAGAACTTAGATCATCTCTAAGTAGTGTATTTTATAAATCTCAGTGCTGTATATTAACAAAAGCTAACACATTAAAAAAAAAGCCAACATAATCCCTAAATATATAGTTTGGAGTCACAACAACAATATATATCCCTTAATTCTTAATCTGAGCTGCCTGGGAGTACTGGCTTCAAACACCAACATACAAAACAGAGGTCATGCTGACATTTGTAATCAGCATGTAAAGTACAATCAGAACGTCAAGATTGTTTTTATTTCAGATCTGGCAAGACATTTGGCATATTGATCTTTTTACAACATCATAAAAACCAAAATAAACACACAAAAAAACCCCACAAGAAAACAACTCAGTAAGTTTAACTTACCTGGGAGTATCAACCCTGCTGTGGTTTTTATGAAAATCTGTAGTATTTCTACATATCTTCTCTGAGTGTGTGCTGGAGGAGGTTACATCATCAGAAGTTAAGCTGTAACATTCTTCAGGACCTGAAATATTTTAGGTCATTTCAGAAAAAAAACATAAACAAAATAATGCAGTATCTACACTATCAATTTTAAAGAGTTTCACAGTATCAACAAGGATTAGCTATTAAAAGTCTCGCAGCAGTAGCAGATGAAGGATGTCACTACAAACTCTCAAATAAATTATGATTTTTATTATATTGTTCCTGTATCATTAGAAGTAACAGAAAGGATTTGCTTCTCAGATGTTTAAGCCAGTACCGTATAGGGCCCACTAATATCTGTGACCTCAACATACAGTAGTAAATATAGAATTCAGGTGGCTGATTAATGGTAGTACATATTTAAAACAGTAACAGGATATATCCCGCAGCCACCAATACAAAAAGATGATCAACTAGAGTCACAGTCTATGCTTCTTATACAACACATGCAAGTATGTTTGTATTTTCCCAGCTATGCATCAATCTCTGCTAAGAAATTAGAAGTGAAAAGTATTCCAAGTGAATGCAATGAAAACTGAGAGAAAAATAGGATGGCTAACAATAACTTCCCTCCCTATTCTTCTCTGAGCATATTCATCATGGATGTTCATTCTTCAAGCATTAACAAGAGAAACTCTTCCAAAAACACATGAATTCTGATGAGTACCTATCAAAAAAGGAAGGACAATTGGCCTGAAATGTGGTATTTGGAAGCCTCAGAAAAACTGTGTGAAAAAACACAGCAAAACCTATTTTAAAAGATAGAATACTCCAGAGTCCAGACTAGTTTTGTTTACTGAAGACACACTGTAGCCAGGATCTGCCAATATAAAAGCATCACAGCTGCTCAGAGGGGAGGAAACATGTTACGACCTAAAAGATGCAGTCTCTCAAGTCTGCTTATGACACAAGGTTTCTTAGGCACTTATCTGCTCATTGAGATGGAACAAAAATATCCCAATCATTTTTTGTTTCCCATATTCAGCAACAAAACCAGAACTCACTCATTCTGTTCAACCATAACCAAATGACTTTGCCTGCCTGACACCTCCCTCATCCTTGAAAAGCAAGGAGATGGGTTTAAAAAGCCAGAGGAAAGGGGGTTGAGTCAAACCCAGAATTAGAGGTAAAGTCATGTCTGTTGTGTCTTATTAGTGGCAGATCTCATCAGGATAGATTTATAAAATTTCCCATCCATCTCTTCTAGCTTCTAACATCACCTGGGGTGTTCATTATTAAATATCCAAGGAAAAGATATTGTCTCCATGTAGCCTGTACCTGGAGCTAAACTGCAGCAAATGCTCTACCACCAGTGATCCCTGCCCAGCTGAGAAGGGAGATCAGGAAAAGGAGAGGAGACCCACAAGTTGAACCGAAAACGGATTTAATGGAACAGCAAAACTGATGTTAATACCAACACCAATATAATGTACACAGCCCAGTGAATACCAACACCAATATAATGTATACAGTTAGCCCAGTGAATACCAACACAAATTTAATGCATACAGTTAGCCCAGTGAACGTACAGGCATCACAATAAAGAGGAAGGCAGTCCTCTGGAGTTGAATGATGTTAAGCCCCTCCAGGGATGGGGAGAAGTAGGAGGAAAAGGAAGAAGGGGAGCAAAGAAGCCCCATTCTCAGCAAACATCCCCTTTACACTGAGCTTGATGTTTATAAGATGGGACAGATCTGCAGCCAGCTCAGGGCAGCTGCCCTGGCTGCCTCCAAGCTGCTAACAGCCAGCAGACCGTGGCTGGCCCAAGATTCTGTCCCAGAACCAGTTGTGTTGGTGAAGTTATGTGAAATAATTTTCCGCTCCTAACTTAAGGGTAGGTTAAAGTACCATCAAATATCAATAAATCACTGATCAACCACGAAAGAGTTTTGCTTCATCAAATAGTTTAGTACATTTTTGCATCAAGGTCAGCTAGGTCCAGGAAGGCAAATGAAACAGCTACTTGTTTTCATTATGTTACTTGTAGGCATTGTCACTTACCTGTATAACTTTGTAATTCTCTTTCCAGAGTAAGGAGGGCTTCTTGGTCAGCCATACATTCCTCTTGTTTAGTTACATCAAGGCACTTGTGTTCTGGTATCTCAGCATCAACTCCAAACACACAGGTAAGTGAACTCTTTGGTCTTGGCTGTGTGCTTGTTGGACAAATTCCAGGCAGTTTACAGGCTAGAGTATTTGTGGACCGAAGTCTTTCAAAATCATTCCCTGAAGTAACAGAAAAGGTCACAACTTCTAATAATTCAAAATTGTACACGTGAAGACAATTTTATCTCAGCTCATTAATGTCATTAATTGTAGCTATAATTATGAATAGATCTGAACAGATGATTAATTTTGCTTAAGATAGTGAATAAATCTTAATAAAGACTTTACAATTATATTGGTAAGTAGCACCTCATACTTCAGGGGTATCTTTCAGGAAAGAAACCCTACATTTTATTTATATATTATGTACAGTGGCACAGATTTTGGGGGATGGAAGAGACTAAGGATGTGTGTAGAAAGCTTAAAACTTTGGGTCCTGTCTTTTTGTAATTTAAGGCAACATGAATAAAATATAGACACTTTCTAATATTTTTTCTGAGAATCAAAATTGACAGTTGCAATTTCCACACACAGCATTTTTAAAATTAAAATGCCAAACTGGTTGCTGAAGATGAGAGAAATAATGTAAAGGTGAGGTAGAGACAGTTGAAATTGAGAAGGGTAACTAAAAAGTGCAGATACAGGTATGCATTACTTGTTTCCTTGTTCCTTACAGTGCATGTAATAAGACTTATTTCAATAGGAAAGAAGAAATATTTTATTAGATCAAAACCATATCGCACTGGATGCTGCAAAACACACAGTAATACATAATCTTGTTCTAGACAATTTATTATCTAAATATTCAAGCTAAGAGGGGAGTAATGTGGTAGAGGCAGGAGTAGAAACTAAGCCAAATAAAATCAGTTATTAGTGACAGCTAGAAAGAGATAGCTTTTAACTCAAAAGCCCATTCTTCTGAAAACAACGTCATAATGGCTTATAAGATACTATACCCCAAATACTATACTAGAGATTCTATTCAACTGACCTTCTAAGACACCTTGAACTACAGAGTCATCAGCATATTGACTTAAGCTCGTTTCACTAACCCACTTTCCATCTCCTGAAATTAAAATTAGAGGAAATTATTTGCATGTTTTGTATTATTATGCATTTACTGTTACTATCATTTGCTGCATTTAACGTTTGTGATTTAAAGAAGGCATGCAACAGATTTTCTACACATAATGTGAAAAAATAGATCATATATAACACACTGACAAGCTTAAATTAAGGTACAGAGTTGATGGAATTAATATTCATGTTCACCAATCATTGTGCATCAGGGGATATAAAGAAGCATATAAATCTATGGCACTGTATTGATGTCATTTACCTCAAGGTATTAAGTTTAGTTTATCCTTCTACAGCCCCAGCTTTTTGTGTTGGCATGACAGCTACCCCAAAGTGACTTCTAAAAGTAAGCTAGATTCAAGTTACATGAAGAGAAGGAAGTCTTACAGCAACAGTGATAAATATGTATATTATTTGGGGATTTTATTCATATGCCATTACCTGGAAACAGGATAGTACATTCTGCAGGGCTAGAGCCAGCACACAGGGAAGAATGTGCTTCCAGTATTACTTTTTTAGGGTTTGTACCTACAATAAAGAAACCTTCAAGTCCCCAGTACTGTGCAGAAACACATTTCTGTCTTGTGGCTACATTCTGCAACTTGAACAAAACATGAAGATATTAGAAACAAGAAAGAAACTGGAAACTTTGTAGGTTGCTGTTGCTAGTTTAGATTAATAAAATGCTTGCTCATTTCATAAAACATGGAATGATCCCAATAGCCCGGTGTAATAGATAGTCATAAGGATGATGGAATTCCATGATATATGCTGTAAAATTCTATAAAATTCCATTGATGATGTTGTGTTTGAGTCTATTCTTCCACTGATTCACTATAGATGTGAAAAAAACAGATTTTTTTTTTGCTTTCACTTATCTTGTGCACATCAACTAAAGTAATACTGTCAACAATGACTCTAAATCTAATATCTCAAGCTCCTCTGTGATTTTTTGCTTTCAAGTTTATGTTCAGAAAAAGAACATATGAATAATTTAGGTTATATAAAAGTATAAAGAATTTTTTACATTCAATTGAGAGGTAAAGTGACCTTGATACTAACATGGGAAGAGCTGCCTTCTCCTACACATATTTATTTTTTAATTTTTTTTGTCTGAGACTAGTCTGTTCTTTCTTTTGGTTTTGTTGGCTTTTTTTTTTTTTGAACATCATCAAAAGACTGACAAAGCAGTGAAAAGCACAGAGGCCTGCATCTCCTGTATATGAATATGGTAGGCTGTGACAATCCTCTGATTAAAACTATACTGGCTTTGGGGAGCAGTTTCTGGAGGAGAATGGGGAAAAGCAGTAAAGTACTTCATGGTAACCATACAACTATCACTATCTCAGCTGATTAAGGATGTTGCTTCATGCTAAACTAGGAAAGTAGATTAAGCAACATAGTTTATCTATTTTGCAAACATGGATATAATATTTTACCATGGAAGACTCTGTAATTACAGGCAAAGCCAAACTCTCACTATTGCTGATGCTGCCCAGTTCTTGAGAATCTTTACTGGTTTTCTTCTGAGGTAGTTTACAGGAGCTAAGTGATTGTCTCATAGTCTGTAGTTTAATACTCTTCTGTTGCACAGCATTTCTTTCAGGGCTGGAGACAATCATTTCTTCTACAAGAGTAAAAAACAACAAAAAACTCACCTTGATAGTTGGAATTTTTTTTTTTTCATGAAAATGAATTATAATGCAAGTGTACTGTATTTTCTTCATGAACTGAAATTATGAAACCTTCACTGAAGTTATCCCTAAGCCATAAAATTACAAATAAGAACAGCTAACCTTCATCAGCTTTGGGCCTGATATCCAGAGATGCCAACACACAGGGACTACACTTACCATGCCATAGTACCAGTTCCATAGCTAACGCATACATTCCTGTACATCATTGTCTATGAAAACATTAGATCTTGATAATAATCTTAACACGTTTCCAACTACTTTTTCACACTAATGTAATTTTTTACATTTAGAATGCTAGAATTTAACCAGTGCCAGCATATGAACTGCATTAGTAGCAATTTCATAACAATAGTGCAATGGTTTGAAACACATACTATCAGGCTGCAGATGATGCTGCAAGTTGTTTTTCTTTGTTTATATAAGATATAGACATTTTATATTTTCATCCTGTGCTCAAAAAAGCATGTAAGTCACATCTCATTAGCTTGTTTGCTTTTTCACATTAGAAGACTTAAATAAGCAGGTTATTGAATGAAGTGCAAAGAGAACAAGTGTTGGGTTCTGAAGTGCTAAAGCAATTGTTTGGTACTTGCGAGAATAAGAAATGACTTACTCTTACAATCCAACTTCTTTCTGAGTATGAAAAACACAACAATATATTTCACACAGTTTTAGGACACAGAGTAATATCTTTGGGACCCCTCAAGAGTGCTACAAAATAAAGCTGCCTAATTTCGATGGCGATTTCAATGCCATGCTCCAGGCACTGGAACTCTTACACACAAATGATGATCTTTCACACAGAACAGGTAAACATTTACATTGTTTCTCAATCTATCTATGTAAAAGCATTTTTCTACATGAAAAGGACAAGTGCCATACATTACATCTAATACAGTAAAAAAAATAAATTGAGATATTTGTAAGATCATTTCACCTGCTTTAGAATGAGTTGGTTTTCAGTATACAATTCACATTGAGGCAGTCTCTGCCTCAAATATGAGCTCACAGCTGTGAGATTACTGTCACAGCAGATGCCTATCATTTCAAAATAGCTTGCACAGCCCATCAAATTGCGGTCAAGGGACCTGCACAGCTCAGGGAATGGTACATAATTTAATGATCTTCAATTATTTTTTTCCAGACAACCATCATAGTTAACTGCCACATCCTATATAAGAATGATAAAACTGTACACACGGATGTATATTGCACAAATAACTTTGAAAATTTACCTTGAGAAATTTCTTTGGAAGAAATAGGATTTCTGTCAAGAGGAAAAGGCAAAAAAGATTGAGTGTCAGCTGTGGAAGTCAAGTGACAAGATGACTTTCTCATTATGCACAAAATTTCTCTTTACAAAATGTCTCGAACTCTGTTGTTCTGCTCTGCAGCTACTGAACCACTTTGAAACAGAAAAAGGAGAAAAGACCAGAATAACAAAATAGAAAAAAAAGACCCAGATCACATTTTATCCTAAATAACTTTTGGGATATCAGAAGAATTGCACATGTATCGTTAATTATGAGGACTCTTAGTTTTGCCTGGATTACAAGATTAGTCACATGAAAGTATCTTAAAAATACACAACACTGACCAATTACAGACTTGCCTGTACACTAGTCCCTGCTCCTACTGAGATAAGAACATACAAAAGAGAATTTCTACCTGTAATTCAGGACATACACATATGAAGAAATGTATCTTACATGGCTTAACATCAGAGTGATCAAACAAACAAAGCAAAGAAATTCTGAAATGATATGCCTCCAGTTACAGGCAATTAATAAACCTTGGTAACTCGTTGACAAAGTTGAAGACACAAACTTACTATTCACTAACTTTAATGATAAATGTGCCATACGCCTGTTAAGTGCCAAACCGTTCTTCACATGTCTTACAACTAGTCATCATATCATGAGGTCATTCAAATGCAAACTTTCAAGCACAAAAGCAGCAATCACAGATAGGATCTTGAAAGAAATGTAAACGAAGAGAAAGCAGTAACTAAGCGTAACGAGAGGAAGATGAGAAGATGTATATATTAAAACATGCCTCAAAACAATTTACAATCAAGGATTCTCCCCATTCATATGACGTACGACTGTCTGCATATAAAAGCATCTGTTCAGAGGATATGATTATTCTCTTTTCTCTTCCAAATAATCTCGGCATTTCTGATACCTTCCAAACTGCTCCAGTGGTTCAGCTTTTCCTTGCTTATTCATTCCCACAGCCCCAGCTTCCATCACCAAAATGTTAGATGATTCTTCCAAGTCCTTGCCAAAAGGCTAATTTAAAAACAACACCAAAAAAAGGCCACATATTCAGTAATAGATGAAAACCCAAAGAACCCCCCAACATTAACTCAAGTGATTAAAAGCCTGCAGATTTTATTTTTATATTATTTGTATATTTTTGCATGATTTCTGTATCCCTGGACACAACAGCAGAAAAAATTACAGGGAAAGCTAAATTTTCCACATTTGTATGGAAAAGATTAAAAAAATGCACCATTTTTTAATTACAGATTATTTAGCTGTTGTTTCTTCACATATCTAACAGATCAACATTTTAAACAAATCACTTCAGATCACAGTGAAGTTTCATGAAGTCCTTTATTACATACTTACATCATCAAGAAACTCAATTTTCAAAGAGGGCTCTGCACTTTCAGAAACAGTTTTGCGTACCCGCTCTCCAAAAACAGATGTCCAATATCTCCTCACATCTTCAACTAAAAAAAAAAAATAGTTAGCTTGATGCATTTCATTTACTTCCTGTTCAAGATTCACTTACACAAATGCAATTTTTTTATTATGAAGTACCATAAATTTCTTCTTTGATTATCACCTTCTTTAAGCAGAAACTGCTCAAGTATATAACTGTTCAGCAATCACAGCAAAAAAAACCCCCACCCAAGTATTTAACAGATTCAAAAAACCAGAAATCTACTACACCTGTTAAATCACTGACATCATCATCATCGTCCTCTCCCCCTCCTCCAGTCACAGCCTCATGTACACTCAATGTTTGCAGAGACCTTAAATCTTCAATGCAACCACCAGAAATTTGATCAATAGGAGTTCTAAAAAAAAGGAAAAGAAACCAATCTTAGTAAGTCATCATTTTTTAATATATATCACAGCCATTTTAAAAAACAAAACAAAATCAAACAAAAGCCAAACCAAACAAAACCAAAAAGATGACACTAATTACTGCAGCAGCATTATCTGCTGCTGAAAAAGCAGCAGCTCTTACTAATAATTTCACTGAGATGATCTCTCAACTCAGGGATACTACATGTTTATAAAAGTATCCTTATATCTCTCTAAAATCCCTGTAGTAAATGGCCCAAAATCAAGCAACCAAGTATCATTCCCAGTCTTGAAATTCCACAATAAACTGACAGCAAAGAGAATCCCTCCAAATACTACATTGGATGTAATTCTGAAATATTAAATCATTGATTCTAGTTATAATGGTTATTTTATAAGGCACCCTCTACACTGTCATCTTAAATCTTTATAATATATCCAATACTTGAAACGTTTCAATGGAATTTTTGTTAATGTGATTAAGTATTTCTGTCTTCTTTCATTAGTACCAGAAACTTCAACAATACCTTCTGTATTTCTTAAGCAAGAGTTTTTCCATATAGCTCAGGCCATCCTTGTTGAATTCAATTTGGATAGGTTCCTTTGTAACAGTAAGATCGGTCTGTACCTCACAAATTCCCACAGGTTCTATTAGAAATATTTTTTCAAACAATATACATAGACATTCAGACTTATAAATTTGCTATTTAACTACATTATTTTTTAATTAATGTCACATTAGCAGTCTATGCCTTGCTAAGTCTTTGCAGAATTCCAAAATTTCAATGGGCAGCAGCATTATATTTATGCAACACAGTCAGCCATGGGAGTAGCCAGTAAAAACTCAGTTATTATAGCTTTTCACATAAAGGTATATTATCATTCTGGGGGGGAGAGGGGAGAATCCATCATTCCACAGATAAAAATCCCACCATACAACAAGAGAGAAATTTTTTAAAAGAGAAAACTGAGAAATCAGTATAATAATTTTTGTACAAAAATACATGAAGAACTAACTTCAGCCATAAACTAGAGGAAAGAGATCAGAGCTTGCACAAATCTAATCAAACAAGAGGGGTTTTTCATATTTTTCCATGCATACTTCAACTGATTGCAGCTTTTCACTGGTACAAAGAAATATTAAGAGTCTATGGAAGGCAAGCAGAAAATGTACTTTGATAGGACATACAGAATCCCGAGCATGCACATTCCTTGTCGCAGCTAAAAGCTGTGACTTTCTGCTTGAGAATTACAGTTCATACTGAAGTCTCATGTGAGAAACAGTGCCATAGAGAAGTACAGGGTCACAAGCTAAACAATCTGCCCAACACCACAGTTTATTACAAGAATTGGGATAAGCACTGATTTGCAAGGTTACTAAAAATAACTTCAGAGGTTGTTAATTTATAAAGGAACACAGAAAGAAAACTTAGGGAGAAACATACAATATTCTCACAGAACATCGACCTACGCTAATCTGCTAGCTCACCAAAATGGTTCCTTATAGTTTTAAAATGCAATTAAAACAAACAAACAAAAAAAATCATACCTGATGGGACCTCATGGGCAAACAGTTGTTCTCTGTGATCACGATTACCTTTTCTCCACTGAAGCAAAGCTTCCTGAAAAGACTTTGCAGATTCCTTTTCGTTAAATGTACCATTTAGTAATAATCCTTCATCCTGATTTTCAAGGCCTGTACAGGTTGATGCTGAGGACAGGTCCTAAATGAGTTCCACAACGCAATTAATACAGCACTTCTGATGAAAATCCTCTCTCCAGTTACATACAATAGCAACAACATTTTTAGTATTGGCTGTGGAAATGCAGCACCCTGTTTTCTGAGCTTAGTCCAGCTACCCCGGTAATCGAGATCATGCTGTTTTTATGAGGTCTTGCTCACAACTAAATTGCAATGTTCCATCAAGAGCACAATGAGAAAGACCAAGAAGTTTGTATAAGCACAAGAAAGTAAAAAAAACCAAGCCAAAACCAACCAAACAAAACAACAACAAAAATAAACAGAAAAAAAACCCCACAAAAACACAAACCCCAACATTTAACTGGAATGCTTTTAGTAGCCAGAAAGCAGTAGTCATAGATAGCCCACATCCTATGTATAGGATGAATATTATGTCAACAGACTAACTGGGGTCAGTGGGTTGTGAAAGCCTGATTGTGTCATCCCTCACTTGGCACACTGCAGAACCACCTACGGCCACTCTACCTAAAGATGTCCTAAACAATAAAAAAAGATTTTTTTTTCACCAAATGGTACACTACCTCAGCACCGCCTACTGATGCTGGCAGAGATGAAAACCTGTCTGATATGACCTGAAGCTTGCTATTTACTTGCTTCTGCTCATGATTTATTTTTGTTTCATTCATGTTTACTTCCTTGATGAAGCGATCAATGACTTTCAATTTTCCAACACGTATATCAGCTTCTGCCTGTTAATGAAACATTATGAAACCATTAATTCATTATAAACACTCAAACATTCCACCAAACAGGATATTTAAAGCAGGTAGATAATGACATATTAAAGAGTGATGGTGACACAAACACATAATAATTTTAATAACCAATAGTGTGCAAATGTCTGTGCTAAAATTCAATAACCTGAATATTCCAGTAGGTACTACACAGGACAGACTAAGTGAGGTGTTTTATGCAGCACATATCATTTAAACAAATTTATGAGCTGTGTACTTTATTAATGAAGTTCTGCTTACTGGAGCTTTTCAGTAGACAGAACCACATCTGTAGAGGTCAACAAGAGGAAAACGTTCATTTAAGGGACAGTTCGCACACAGAAAAATAGTCCAGGGAAGTCCAAACTATAAAGAACTAGAGGAGTTTGGCTGAAAATAACTACAGAAGAGTAACAGTTTTACTCTCAACAGGACTCTATTGATTTGCAACCTTTATTAGAACAAAGAAAATCACTGTGGAGATGTAATGGAAAGGTTTTGATTACCAAGTCTTGACCCCTCATCAAGCAAAACCAAAAAATATTTTATGCTCACCTTTCCCTATGCTCTCTCCCTATGCACAAAGACAGATCAGAAGGAAAGATAACTTTGTCTATAAAATCCTCAAGTAAGGCATGCATTCTTACCACAACTGCACAAGAGCAGTACAGACAGAAGCAGAAAGTCTAACTGGAAATAGCCAATGATGCCAAGCAGCCCTTGCAAAACAATAATGTAGTCACATCTCCTCCTTTCCACCTGCTCTACGCTATAATCGACCCAGCGACTTTTCACGTGCTGGTCGCACATTTAATGGTACTTGTGACGTGCCAGTGGATATGCAGGGACACTGACTGTTTCAAACAGCAGTTACTGCTTTCCTTTTGGAGCTTTCCTTCCTGTATGAACGTGTGCGTGTTGTTGCCCATGCTTCTTCTGGGCCCCTGGCTTCCCCTCTAGCAATTTCAGCAGCCTCTGGCGATGGTCGGTGGGCACTCGGTGCAGCACTGCCCAGCATATTCCCTCAGCTGTCCCTTGTCGCCACAGATCATTCCTCACAGGATCCTCAATCAGATCTCGTTTGCCTCGGGATAGTTCAGACTCCCGCAGTGGGGGGATGGTAAGGGTGAGGTTTGCACCTGACTTGGTCACCCCCTCCTATTGCCGCTGTTGGTGCCACTGCCCTGATCAGGCCCAGCAGTCCTCGTGCCCGTACGGCACTATATTAGTGAACAGCTCTGCACAAGGCAGCACATGCGCGGGCAGATTCCGAGGGTTTTGCTGGTTACAGCCTGTGGGCTCCTGAATCCTTCCTCTGAGAACCTGGACGTGGGTCTTTAAAATGTCCAGCATCCCTTTAGTGAGCTGGCAGAGGTGGTCGTGGTCCCCAGTGCAGCCGTGGGGGTCCCGCACCACCCTGTCTCCTACATTGCCTGGATGCAGGCAGCCTTTTACACTCCCAGTGCCAGCTCTCACAGTGCCTTCACCCAGCTAAGCAGTGGCTCTCCCCTTTCTTTAGGGTGCACCCCCAGCCCAATGAGCCACGCAGGATGTGATCGACCGGTCACCTGCTGGCCCATCGCTCAGCACTCCGGGACCCCAAAACCCGGCAGCCTCATCATCACTCAGTGTCCAATCGCCTCCCACCAAAGACACTTGCCACAAATATTCCATTTCAGTTCCACCCGGCTGGCAAGAAAACCACTGAGCTTGGTTCCCAACCATGGGGTGGTGCGGGCAGTGCGGAGAGACTTCCTACCATGCATCTCTGTTTTAGTAACAGAGCACACCTCTTTTTCCTCCATTCCCTCAGTTCCATCAGGACTGTCTTCATCAAGGTCTCCCCAGCTGTCTCCATCCGAATCCTCCGGGTCTGCACTCTGAGATTAACTTGTGGATTTGGACAGCCCTGGGGGAATCTTTCATCTGTGCCATTATCAGCTCAATCAACAAACATGTCTGCTCCTTTTCTCCTCTCAGTGTGTCGCTAACACCCATGATGGTCACAGAGGCATATATTCAAAGAGGGGAACTTCTCTAATCACTCCTCTCCTTGGCTTATTCTGTTTCGTATAGCACATGCATTCAAAACAACATAGTTCAAGATTGTGTCGCTTTCTTTTTCACCACTTGAAAAAAATCACCTTAACATTACAGTAGAAGTCACATTCCTTTGAGAGAGATAATTTGATGTAGTTTGACACATCTGCTCTCTTTGAGTGAGCACAGTTGTGTTATGTCTGATTCTTGCTGGTACTCGGGCGTGCAGTATGTAAGAGCAGATCAATATCTCAAAGGCTCACCCCGCTGTGTTATTTATATAAACAACATGAATATCTTCATTGAGATTTTGCTCAATTGTTTCAAAATACTTAAAAATGGCAAAGGTGATTTTAGAGAATACTTGCAAAGCTTACTTGTTCTGTCCTCATGTTAAACTTCCCAGCAGTTGAACTCAGATGCTAATATTCTCCTACTTCAGTGCCTAACCAATTTAGGTTGGTTAGGCATCAAAGACATCTACTCACAAAGCAGGAGTCAGGAAAAGGGGAGGAAAGAGTCCAAGGTAGAAGAAATACTACCCCTCAAGGAAGCTGAAAAGCACTTCTGTGGATTCTCACAACTAGAGTGATTGCCTTTAGATTTTCCATTGCATAATTTCCCTATAAACAGCCTTTCCTCCTCACTCAGCCAGCAAAAAGTCTAGATGAAAAATTATGTCACCTCACTTGGACTGTAATATCCCTTCCCTCCTTTGAAAAAATGGAATTACAGCTACTGTTTTCTATTCCACACCTTCTGCATCTTCTGTTAGCTCCCCTTAATAATAGAGGCAGTTTCTATTTAGTTTCATAGTAGGACTGAAGAGAACAGGGAAGGCAACAAGGGGGGAGAAAGAATCACAACAACTAAGATGGAATTGTCCCGACGCAGATGGAGCACTCCATGATTCTCTGTTTAAATCCTTATATTCTTCCACTGAACTGCTCTGTGACCTTTAAACCCCAAAAAACAATTTCCAACATCTCACTCCAGTTTGTTTACCACCAAAAAAAAAAAAAAAAAAGGAGATAAATGGGTTATCCCTTAAAAAAACAGTCTAGAAGAGAACACATTACAAATGTGAAGATTTATCACTTATCTTACTACTACTACCACCCAGTTTTCACTTCTAGGTTTAAAAGACCTGCTACTGTCTATTAAAACAAAAAACAAAATCTTAAACAGTTTGCATTTAGATGTGTGTGGTAAAATGTTTTTTATATCCCTTCAAAACAGCTCACAGAAAAACTTTTATACCCACTGCATAACCCAGAATATCACATCATCTCAAAAAGATATTTATCATTGCCTTTTTGTTACTCACAGGATGGTGTATCCATGTGTAACTGCCTTAAATTCTCACCTGAAGTTTTTCCATCAAATGACGCAATCTTTCTACTAACATAATACTATAAGCAAGAATCATTTCAACAGGAATGGATTTATTAGACCAAAAAAGCTTTAACAATTTACTGCATTACTAAAAGGATTGTACTTCTGGGAAGAAAGAATGAGATCATCAAATACATTTTAGCAGGATAACAGAATGACATATCCAGTGACATCACTGAAAAGTTAAATTTGCCTTCATGACAATCTGATACAGTAGAACTGAAATAGTTAAATTGACATCTACTCAATCAAGACCTCATCTCCATTTTCTGTTACGTTAACTTGCGTTGTCACCACAAAGTAACATCGAGTCTTTGTAATCATAACAAGGAAATATGAATCAAAACATTTTTCAATAAAAATTTCCTGACATGGGTTCTTTGATTCATTAAGTCCCGCTTTAAACCAGTCATCATTAACACAGGAATGAAAGAAAATGAAAACAACATGTATTTGATAAGGTATTAAAGTAAATCATGGCATTTATCAACTTCAGTCTTAGAATAACCTTAGAACAAAAATAGTGGGTTTGTCCAAAAGATAAAATCCAAAGTGCATATATAATTTGGTCCAAAAAAAAATGCTGTTACAACCCATTTATGAAATGCTATCAAATATTATGCATGAGAAATTTAAGTTTATTACAATTAAGTGTTACACAATAATTCTAGGGGGAAACTTTAGTACCCTAATTATGAAATTGTAAAATTTTTATTGTTCCATAACAGCAACAAAGCTGTATGTCAGAAGCTGAATATTGCTGTGCTGAATAATAAAATTACACACAACTGAGGTCCCCATTTTACTGTATAACGTTTTACTTTCATCACAATTTCTTTGTGAGCAGACTCCAAGTACAAAATAATCAAGAATGCTGAAAGTGGCAGCTGACAGAACAGACATAATTATAAGTAGGAATTCAGAGTTTCAGGCTTCCTTATAAATATATTTAAATTACAAGTAACATGGACTGTTAAATGGACTTACAAGGTATATAATAGTCTTTGAAAAGTGAACAAACATCTTTGACCATTTTTAGTGCTCGCAATTATTTTTTTTTTCTGCAGCAGTTTGGAAAACTCTCAAATATACCAATAACAATATTTCAAAGAGTAAAATACTCCCAACTCAGCACTTTGTTATGTATTTCCAACCCCATAAGACTACCATCGCTTTAATTTAATAGTTTTCTATGAGGGGTGCCTAACTACAAAATCCATCGAGGCACAAGCAAAGACAGCATGATTTTTTCCAATGAGTATTGCAATAAACCAGCTATGCCTTTTGCTTCTATGAAAACTCTTTTTTTAATGGAAAAAACTTTCTACTTAATGTCACAAGTGATAGTGTGAAAGTAAGCCCTGTGTAAAGTAAACAGTGTTACAACAACGCTTTGTTATCCACCAGCATTGTCCTAATCTGATAAGGACCATCCGTGACTTGACAGACTTTATGGGATCAGGAATTTTGATCCCGGGGTGGGGGGGGCGGCGTTGAGAAAAAAGCGACTTGCAGTTCCATTCACCATAACAGCAACGATTTGTAGCCCGCCCATTGCCGCGAACGTTTGAGCGGCAGACGCGAGGGCTGAAGGAGCCGCTGTGCCACAAACAGACGGAGCAGCAGCACCGGCGGGTGCCGGGGGCGAGGCCCAGGCCGGGCCGGGAGCCGCTGTGCCACAAACAGACGGAGCAGCAGCAGCACCGGCGGGTGCCGGGGGCCAGGCCCGGGCTAGGGCCCCGCAGCCGCGGCAGGGCCTCGGCCACCCCCGCGCCGGCAGCGTCCTGCGGGAGCGCAGCGCCGCCTGGCGGCCCGCCCAGGCCAAGCAGCGCTGCCCGCACACCGCGCACGGCTGAAGGAGCCTCAGAGCGGGGCTGGCCGGGGCAAAACCACCAAAGAATGGCTCTAACGCCATCATTTTCTTGACAGAAGTTTAAAATCCGCAAGTATTTTTTTTTCCCTAGGGAAAACCATTAAAAAGATGCCCACAAAATATCCGTTCCTTTTGTTTTGAGTGTTAGTGGCTCCGACTGCTTTAATTTTCCCTAAATGGACAAATCAGTGCAGGGGGGGGATGACCTTTCTAAGAGACGTGCTATTTTGTCACAGTAAAAATGTTATTTTCTTATTCAATAATAGAACTACTGTATTTGCACAAGTTACTTCAAAAAGCCAATAGTATGGAGATACATTTTGGAGGCTAGGTTTCCTATTTACACTTGCTAAAAGGCAAAAAATCTCTTTATGAAATACCAATCACCTCATACTTGATAACACTGATTTCAACTCCAACAGAGACGGCAAGTACCAGCTCAGAAAATAGAATTTAAAAATTTGCATTGGTGCTTATTAAAGTATTTAAAATTAGAAAATATTCATGGACCACTCAATTTTGCCCTATTTCCCTGAAACCATACATCTTCTTTTAATCAAATGATAGCATTCTTTAGTTAAGAGATCAGTCTTCTTCAGTAACATTCACATGCTGGGCAAATTAATAAAAATACAGTTTAAAGACACTCTTGTTAAAGGACTGATAACAGTTCTGACAATATAATCATTTAATCTTCCCTTGCCACTCAGGCAGATCAGGGTATAAAACCTCCCTTTACCTTATGGGCACTAAATCGTCATCACAGTGAGAAATCACAGAATTCAAGTGGATATCACCAACATATTTTGGGAAACAGATGAGAAAAGCTATTACTGTAATTTCAATTCCATCAAGATGAAATATTTTAAGTAGGATTAATCTCAAATATATATATTTTTTCCCTTTTTTTAGAGGAAAATATGTATTATAGTCAATATGGCACCTCAAGCTGACCATCTTAGAGAAGTCTTTTTTTTCTCCCAGCAGAAAAAAACTACAAAAAGAAGGTATTAAAAGATCTTCAACTCATCAAAAAAGCTAAGTTAAAGGAGCTCCTTGACTTTATCATTTCAAAGTAGCAATACTGCCATCAAAATGGTTCTTTTTATGGATGGGTAGAAGCAGCTGGTACAATGATTTCCACAGACAACCATAATACAACTGCCTCGTACAGAAAAGCTGACATACAGAAAACTAACGTAATGTTTTGACCTGCAGCTGTGTTTTAGGCATGCACATATGTATTTCTACATATAGGCTCTTTATGAAGGAGCCTGGAAGTGAATTCCAAGTCCAATGGCTTGGCTGTGCAGACCACACACAGCCCGGACAAACCCCAGGTAATTCATTTTACAACATATTACACTATATTATACACGTATGTCTAGACACAGTCACAAAGCTGCTATATATATACACATTATTTTCTGTTGCTTTAGAGTAATTTTTAAACCATTTACTTACCAGCAGCACACTCTTGATTTCACATAGCCCTTGTGCCATCCCCCTCACTTCAGATTTTTCAGGAGCTACAGCATTTGCCATTTCATGGTTAAATGTTTTTTTCACTGGCTCTGAAAATATAAAAAAGTTAAAAAATGAAAACCACCATACCAAAAAAACCAACAGTACTCCAGACTCTGACTCTTTTAATGCTTAATTGCGGTAACCTCAAAGGACCAGATATTCTACTGCAAATTTGCAAGTTTTTATTTAGTTATCGAAGAAGTCTTTACCTTGAATCTGCTCTTTGAGCATGTGCAACTTCACTTTTCCTGAAGAAACCTATATGGAAGAATATTTACATATATAAACCTATATAAGGTGCTAATAAAAAGAAACAAAAACTTTTCTAGAACTAAAGTGTTACTGTTTCTAGGAAAACAGCTAACTGTGTATTTAAAGTGCAAACACCACATACTGCTTGTGACAGCCCTTAAGCCTGTGATCAGTTTCCCTCCCCATTCATGAATTGACACTGTCCTCACTTGACCAGCCAGGTAAACAGCAAATGTGTTCCAAGAGTACACACCTGTAGAACATTCTATAACCACAGTGACTTCAGCTCAAGCATAAGCCAATGAAGTCCACTGCACATAAACTCTGCACATATAGCTACCTATAGTTTCTTGATGAGGGTGAAGGTGTTGTTTGTTTTCCTTCTGCTTCTCATTACCTTTCCATGATCTAGCACTCCAGTAACTAGTAATTTTCAACATTTTTGCTCCTCAGTATTTCCCTGCAGAATCCACACTGCGTCTTCACTTCCCACACACCCTTTTGAAAATTCTGCCCCATGCACCTTCTCCTTTAGCCATCACAGCTGAAATCTCAAGTCTTTGAAGTAATAACAACTCTGAGTTACTTGTCTTAGAGAAGAGGAAAGAGAGGTGGGTTAAGGAAAATCTTTTCATTCTGATCCTCCCTCCTACTCACAGTCAAGTAGGCAATTTTATTGAAATGGAGTGTTTTGGCTGAGAAGACCTTCACACTGCTGCTTCAAAAGACTTCAAATACCAATTGTGTCAGCTTAGACTGAAGTTGTCATTGTCTCTTTTTCACTTCAGACTTACATAAGCTTTATTTCAGCCAGTTTCAAGTGGTATCTCTTAATTAACAGCTCTCATTTCAACATAGCATGGCTTCCAGGAAAATAAAAAAAAAAAAATCCTAAGAGAAAGCTCCTTTTATGTCCCACTCAGTCCAATTTGGATACCTCTCCAGACACATCAATGGCTGTTAAAGGAAAAAGGAAGTATCTCTAGGCTGAATTAGTTTGGATTTGGGGATGCCTTCCAGAATTTTTGTACTATTTCATGGAACAAGTAAAGAACATAAGCTCTGTTCACACGATTGGTATTTTAACAGTATTCATGAATATTATTTCATGATGGATACACCTAATGCTTGCTTCCATGATCTGTAAAGCCTCAAGGACAAAAGCCTAAGCTCTTAAAATGATAAATTTATTTCACGATAGAATGAAATATTAAGGCTAGGTTATTACAGTTGGAAGTGGTAACACTCCTTACAAGGTCGAGTCTTCAGCTACTTAAAAATCTGACCAACTTTTACCAGTCCCATATGTCTGCCTTATCCTTAATAATTTTCGAGAGTTTGAGCAAAATTGCCCTAGTCATTTCCAAAAGGAAGTAAGGGGAAAATACCCTGCTGTGTGCGTATTAAAAAGTTAACAAATTTGTCAGTGATATAAAGTTCAACATCTCTCCTTTTAGGTCTGAGCAAGGATGCCATAGAACAAGAGTCAATCGATAAACCAAATCCACATTTTAAAACTCAGAAGCATTCAGTCTCAGTCCAGACGAATGGGCTGAGTCCAGTCCTTGCCCAAGAGAATGCTTCAAAGGTCTGTTTAACCTACACTCAACCAACTAGCATCAGTCCTCAGAGAGTCAATGTAGAACTTTTTCAGCTGCTGTGGGCCAAGTGGCAAGTTGGGTTCTCAGTCTCCTTCTGTACTTACTGAAAGAAATCGAAGCGCATCAAAAGATTCGAGGACATACAGAAAGGAGGGGGAGTAAGAGAGAATAAACTACAGAGACTGTGAATGCAGTCTCTGTAGTCATTATGCAGTGACTGGGGTAAAGAAAATAACTGTAGTATTTTTTAACGTTCTATGCCTTTCTTATAGCTTTTATCTATGAAGACAGAGAACTTGTACTCAAAACTTCATGTGAAAACTTGTATTTCAGATGCATAATGGATGTCAGTTTTTTTAAAGACAGGCTCCTGATGACTTCCATTGCTACCAAATTAGACTCTTACAATATTAAATCTGTAGAAGCAATGGTAATTTGCTATCTATTGCAATTAAAAAAAACCCAACAAAACAAAGCAACAGATCACCAAATGGCAGGAACTTGCTGTTCCTCCAGCTCAAAGTGAAACATAAGCTTGGCATGAAAAAATAAACAATCAGAAATTTTACTCAGAACCTTTTAGTTTTACTGTAATTAAAAATTCCCATGTTCTGTAGCATAAATCTAGTTCCAACTCTTGTTTTGCTTCAAATAGTTTTACCTGCAAATGAACTAATAGTTTACTACCTTATTATTCTTTTCTTTGCTTTGTGATAAAAGTTGGGTTTGGATGGTCATTGCTGCCTGTCCTGATCTCCAGTGATAAGCGCTTGATTTCCTGTTAACCAAGGGCAAGAAAGAACATACAAATTATGCCTTCTGTAAGTGAGAGGGACATAAAGCTTTTCCTTCAGGTTTTTAAGTAAGAACAGGGCATCACAAAATACTTGTCTATAGGCTCATCAATTCCCCAAAACACCAACACTTCCCACTGAAACCTGCATCACATGTACTTTAACAGTACTAAATACATTAAATGTGTAAGAAAGCACTTATTTTTAGGCCATCAGATTGGTCTAAGTTTTCAAACATAGGAAAATCCAATCAATTCTCTAAGGTTGGTTTTAGAAGAATAAAAGTGTAACAGAAGTACATTTTAAATAAGTCTTTCGTTGTCCTGATTTACTCTAAGGCATTCATCCACACAGCATCTTTTAATAAGCCAGGAGCACATAACTACAATTCAGATTTCAGTGAATATCAGTTTAGATATTGGCTACTATGACAAACATGGAAGGTAGAGGGGAAGAATTTAAGACTAAGGAAGGTTAACAGCTATTTTCATCTTTAGCACACTTCATACTACACTGTTGCATAATATTTCGCAAGTATTCACATGACTTTGTTTTACAGAAAACCATGAGTAGAGCCAAACAAACTAAAGCATTCAAAACAAGCGGTAAGGAAAACACATAGGAGGAAAGGGGGATGATCTTCCCACCAGTGGTGCAAATGCCAATGCTTCCTGTCATTTGAACTCACCATAACAACACTATCAGGGTTGAGGAAAACACAAGAACAACTGCGTGAAGAACAATATGGAGAAAAAGGTGCCACGCACTACTGGAAAACACGGCTGCGAGGAGAAGTTTACAGAGCTGCAAACAGCAGGCCCTTAGCATTACCCAGGCTATGGCACCAAGGTATCCATGGCACTTGGACCTCTGGTGACAAAGTACATCAGGCAGAAATACAAAGAAATGGAAGCAGACATTGCAGAGATTTGCTGGCATTCAGAGTGAGCCAGAAACAGATTCAAACTTCCACCTTAGCCTCACTCCATTATGCTTATTTTCCAAGCCATGTTTTCCCTCACACTGAAAACATCTTTCTGAGAAGCTACACAGATGCACGCTGAACAGATTCAATGCAATATAAAGAACAGCATCCTTTCTGGAAACTTCAGAAATGAGACTGAAATACCACAAGAGAAACTACTTTCTGTCTCCTGCTTTAGAACTAAGATAATGAATCCAATCAGACAGGAGGAAAAATTAAGAGAGAATAAATGAGGAAAGGGGTTCTCTGCTGCTGAAGGACTATCCCTGCCAGGAAGGATTTATTAGTTTACTTCTAAAAAATAAAAAAAATTAAAAATAAAAATAAAAATGTCACTTAGGACTTTAAAAATAAGGAAGTTAAGGGGTACCAAGTTTAGCATTGGGAAAAAAGAATGGAAAGAGGAGACTGAAAACTGCTGTGAATTTCAGACTTTGCAAGTCGTCCCACCTGGGGCAGGGGGAGGTGTTGAGGGAGCATCTCAAAGGATTCCTTTTTTTGAAACAGAAATTTAACCTACTTTCTCTCTTCTTTTTCTCTTCTCATGTTTGACTGTAGTTGCCGTAATTTCTTCTCCATCTCTGCATTTTCTGTTTCTAATTGCACTTTCTCCAACTGCAACTCTCTGATAGTTCTGGAGGAGTTAAAGTAGTAAAATATTACTTAGAAATTACATGAAAAATACTAAAGTACCTGAAGAAGTTTAAAGCATCAAGGAAAAAAAAAGTTGAAAAATTTGTCATTAAAGGCACGTCAGCCTTCTACCTCCCAGCAAGACTGGAAACAGTTCTGGAAAATTTACAGCAGGGAAAGTGCAAACTCATTCCAGTGGGGTAGGCTAACAGTGATACTGCTATACCAATACAGGCTTTAGAGGTGGCAACATAAAACTGACACAATTGTGTCCATATTTGGAAAGGTTTGTTGCTTAAATAAATTAAAATTAACCACCTCAGTGAATGTTTACAAAGTATATATGTTAGACATACAGAGCTATAAGACCTGTAGTGAGAAAGTAGATTAAAGCCTAAGAAAACGAAGGCTTAAGGATAAAAGTATAGGGAGAAAAGAAACCTGACTCCTGTTGCTCTTACACAAATAAGCTCTTCTACTTACCGTTGCATTAAAAATTATGAATAAACATCTCTATCACAATCAGATACTTACTTTGCTTTTAATCTGGCTGAGCTTCCAGGTTTTGAGCCTGGGAGTATTACAAAGTCGTTGATGTTCATGATACCTGGTATAATCTCTTCTACAAAAGAGAATTCCAAAGATCTACAGTTAGCAACCTGTTGAAATGGGAATTCAATTGAAATTAAAAGAGTAAAAACTTGTTACAACTCCAAAAATACCAGTGTATAGAAGGAGAGAAATGGAGCACTGAACTCATTTATATCAAGTGCCAATAAAATCCTAGAGCAACTCTAAATTAAATTTAACTGAAAGGAAAACTTTTTATTACATTTATGATACCAGGGAAAAGATTTACTTGTTTCTTTTGTTCGGGCAATTCCCTAAAGTTCAATGAAAGCAGTTTAACATTAAATAAAACACAGCTTTCTTGACCCATAGAAAGCACAGAGAAGCAGAAAATTGCATCAATGGCTATGAAGTCAAACCATATCAACTGATTTGGAAAGATAAATGTTTTCTGTCATATACAAATTGATATAAATGAATACAATAACTTGCAGAGTAGAGTTATTCCCTACTCTCAAAACTTCAAGACCGTACTATTTTACTGGCAATTATTTTTCCCCAGGTTGTAAAATACTCTTCCGACAAGCAAGTTCATATGGCACAGAGTCCAAATTGAACCTTAACATCCATCCCCTCCCTGGGCTAGAATGTTTGCAGTGTAACTAGCACAGACTAAGCAGACTGCTGGAAGAAACATGGCAATACTTGATTTCAAGCACAGCACCAAAGCTGAATGTTTACTTGTGCTGCTGGGCTGCCTAGGGAAAAGTAAAAAAACCCACTTTATAGTCCAGAGACTTAAAGTGACAGGTTGTTTGGAAACTGTTTTTCAACTGTTGACTATCAGGTTCCAGCTGAGAGCAGGACCTAACTGAAATTATGTGGAGAAGCTTAGTAATTGAAATACATCACACCGAGCTCAAGAGCAAAAGTTCAGCTGCCTGTTCACACAAACCTGAAAACAACCATTAATACAGTTAAAATGTGTCCATGAAGCAAAACACCTGTCAATGGCACAATACATCAGTTAAAACTGGACCAGGTTGCCAAAGGAAGTTGTGGGTGCCCCAGGTTAGACGGGGCTTCGAGCAACCCGGTCTAGTGGGAGGTGTCCCTGCCCACAGCAGAGGGGCTGAACTAGGTGATCTTTAAGGTCTCTTCCAACCCCAGCCATTCTGTCATTCTGTGAAATCATCTGGTGGTACAGAACCCAAAGGCAACAGCATTTCTGGGCTGACAGAAATGTCGGATGCGAGCACAAAATGTGTTTCTTACTGTGCCAGAAAAACCAAGCACTCCATCCTTTCTTATCATTTTGCAACAATTATTCTTTTGTCACATTCTAAGATAAAACAAGATTCTATTAACTTTGAAAAGAAGAAGGCTCTTCTGTTGGCAAACGTGCAGTGGGAGGACTAGCACATCTAGACAGGCAGTGATAGCACACTGGTTTTGATGTAGCCCAAAGACTACTTCAAAGTAAAAATGGAGGTAAATGTCAGAAGCCAGTTTACCGAGCTCAAGAAGGAAAAGTAGTTAACTCATAAAAATTATATATATACTGGAAGCAAACATGAAGAGGTAACTTTAAAGTTGTGATAGTATCGGAGATAGAACCATCCAGAAAGTTTCAGGAATACTGTAATCCTGGATGGGGGAAAAAAGCACCAAGTTATAGCTAAGAGGGGATACAGACAGACAGAAGGTGAGCAAAAACCTAAATTCTTCCCAGAAATTACCTTAATTTAATTAATAGCTATTACAGTATAATCCTACTTTTTACAAGAACGACTGTTAAACACTGAGACTGTAACATTCAAAGCTGAACACACCCTATTTTGGGTTGTAAGGTATCCTGAAGTACCCATGAGATGGGTTGTCAGGACCAAGTCCACCAGAAGCAAGGATCAAAGTGATAAACCTAAACCTTTCAGAAAAACTCTACTTGGAAACAGACTTGTAATTTAAATACAGACAAGAGTTCCCTTTTTCTGTGTGCTTTTTCTTTACCTATGAATCCCATTTTAATATGTAAGACAAATTTCCAGTGAGGCAAAGACTAAAGCAACTCTTCAACATAAATAAATCAAGCATTAATTATCCACAGCCTTTCTGCCTGCTCTTCTACACACTGAAATTTCATCATTCTAGCAGATTCCTCTCTGATGCTAATGGATATACAGTCAAGCTGAACACAACAAAAACTGGTGTTTCTGCTAAGTGAAATTTAAGTCAACTTAAATTTCAAGCCTGCATAACTAAATGAACATAAATTCCATATACCCTGTATCTCAGCTTTGCTCAGATTTCTTCCTAATCAATTTAAAGATAGCTTTATAACTTCAAGACAGCTGAAGATGGGTGCAGTTCATTTCAAACTACAGGAGTTTAACTAGAGCAGACTAAATTCCAACAGCTTTCTCACATCAATAAACCCATAAAATCCAAAGGGATACTACCGTGTATGTAATAGCTCACATCCAATTATCATAACCGTGAAAACGGATTTCATGCTAGACCGAGTCCTATCCACTTACCAATAATTCAAACCAAACTAAACTATTTCTTTTGAAGAAGAATTCTAGTGTAAGGAAGAAACTGTCTAGTGTTGCTCCCCACCCATTTGCTGTTAATTATTATCAACGGAGACTGTGAGACTTCTGGTCTTTCTAAATAATGTCCTTTAACATCTCACTAATTGGAAGGGGGGGGGAAAGTGACATGAAAAAAACCAAACATACAGAAAACCACACAAACTTTGATTGCCTTGTAAATATGCCCCTAACAGCTAGTCTAAATCCAACATTCAACTATGCTGATGTAATCTCAGTCTCTTGGGATAAACTCATATTTTCCACACCCCAATACCTGTGACATCAACCATTTCAAACTTCACTTTCTATTTTTAAACAAATTAGCCATTTCTTTGTTTATGCTGTACAGCGTGCTTAAAATAAGATCGTGGATAATAGGTTAAAACAGCTAAATTATACTTTCCCTCACTTTGCAATTTTGTGACACATTGGAAAGACGTATCCTCTCAGCGACTCTGAAAAGTCAACACCTATTTCTACCAGTGGCTCATCTTCACTGTCTAACCGAAAATTATGATTTCCACTACGTTTTAAGTAACTTCAAACATGAAAGATACTAGCAGAATGGGGCTCTGTCTCTCCATGCAGTCTACTGAAAAGAAAAAAAAAAAAAGCAAAAAGACCCCCAAAAGTCACATTATCAAGTATGTTTGATGAGATAAATGCCTCATTATCCACATTGTATAGCTGCAGGAACTGCTCTGTGAACTCCTGCAGAAGCACTGGAGAAAGTGAGCAGAGTAAGTGAAGAAGCAAGATGGGCTAAAAACAAGTGAATAAAGGGAGCAAAGTCAGTACTTGCCTTTATCGCTTCTACCAACACCAAGTCCCTGCTAGGCAAGGCTCGCTGTTTTCACTAAGTCCGGCCAGCAGCTCTAGGGGAACAGAGAACAATGCACAAAGGCAAATAAAAAAAAAAACCCAAACAACAAAACAAGCAACAACAAGAAGAGTATATAAGAAATGCTGTCAAAGCAGTGGGCTTTTTTTAAAATTTATTTGTTTCGTTATCAATGGCTCCGTTTTTGCAAGAAGACCGGGGAAAGGTCGGAAGGTCAATGCAGAAGGAACCCGCCTGGAAATGGAACCTAAACCCAGAAAGCCCTCAGGGGGAAGTTGAAGAGAAACGTGTAGAGGACGAGTACGAATTTCAGCTGTACAGGGACGTGGCGAGGCCCTTCCCAGGCAGAATTCAGAAGCACTTGCACCTGCTCCCAACTACTTTCTCAATAGCGGCCTCGTGGCGGGCGGCAACTCCGGGGGCTCAAGGCGCTTGCTGGGGCGGGAGTCTCCTTCCCTAAGGGAAGCCCCCAGCTCGGCGGGGCCGCAGCATCCTCGGGCCGGGCCGGGCCGCGCCGCCCCTAACGCAGGTTTGGGCCTCCGACCCTGGGTCGGGACCCAGTGTTCCCCCACCCGCCGCGGGCTCACTCTCGGCTCACCCCGGCGGGGGTCGGGGCCGGTCCGGAGCCGCTTCCCTCAGCGCAACCACTACGCGCACCGCCACACGCCGTCGCCCTGGCAGCAGCGGCGGCTGCGTCACAGGGTGGGGAGAGGAGAGTCCATTTGAGTCCGCGGGGGGGGGAGACGTGTGGGTCCGACTAATCCGAGCCGGGGGAGGGAGGGCTCCTGTGCTCGGCCGGCCCGGAACAGGGGCGGTGTGCTGGGCCCCGGCTCCTCGGCGAAGTGCCCGTAAGGCCATCGAGCTGAATTCACAGCCCTGGGCAGCACCACCTGCCGTGGGCAGCGGCTTGCCCAGTTGTCCAAGGGCTGCCCTGGGCGTACCAGCTTGGTGGACACTTCCATGGGTGCCCGACAGCTGCACGCTCCAGCCATCGCTGAAGAGGAGTAAAGCCTGGCCCTTGTCACTCCCAGGACCCTCTGACTGGCCAGGCCTCTCAACTTTGACTCACTGGGTTTAAAGCTGACCCTCGAAGTCTCTTTGGATCAAATAGACCTGGTGCTGCTGCTACCACCACACGCACTGTAGCAGCCATCAGGCCTACAAGGCAGGAGTGAGGCCCTCCAAACATCCTGAGACACAATGACACATTTACAGCACTTTTATCCCCTGAATTCTACGTTCTCAGGATGAACTTCACTTCTTTTCCTTACAGTCAGCCCAACAGCTTTTCTAGAGTGAAAGCAAAAAGCTGTGGATGGTGTTTCCATGCGTATTGCTGGTATCAATTGCATTCCTTCCCAGCAACAGCAGTGGGGACTGCCCTGAAAAGCATGGTGATGGCAGAATTACCTCTCATTGTAGTGATGGAAGGAATCATTGATCATTGTATTGATATTGAAGGAAGCCACATCTTATCCCCAGCACCCACACTGCTGCTGTTGCAAGTCTTCCCATCTCATTTCAACCATTATTCCCGAAGCTGTTGTGAAACATGCCTCTGTTTATCTCTGTACCTGCTCTCTTTTATGTTTTCTTTCTAACTTATTATTTATTCAGAACTTTTTCTCTGGAGGAACCAATATACTTTTCCTGCTGATTTAGTGCCATGCTTTAAGCAGTCAAATCTAAATCAACCTAGATGAGTGCAGGGAGGCTTCAAATAGCTTTTCATACAAATTATCCTGTTATCCACTGCTAACACTAACCTGCAGTTAGTGCTCAGGACCCAGAGAGCTGTAGGCCTTCCTTGTGACATTTCATTTTTCAGAAAAGTTCTATCTATGCCCACCCTGTAGTTGCAGATCTGTGCATCGCTTCATGGCGATTCCAGACTAGGTATTTATGCCCCTGCCAATAAGCAATAACTCCCGTGCCATTCCCTCATGAGATACCTAATGTGCGTGGCACAAATAATAATTTTTTTAATCAATCATATTTTTCAGTTTATTCGCTTTGAGTCTAGCCCTTCCAATTTTGGTGGCTCAACCATTATTTATTACTGATGCTCCTTTAGGGGAAAAACCAGTCTTTACAGACAAGCAAGGAAAAGCATATCTGTTTATGATACAAGCCAAGCTCTAATAAGTGCAAACTATTATCTGTTTGAAATTTATGCACTCTAAGCTGTATTTCATTTGGAAAATTTGCATTTGTCCCATATGTATTCAAGCTAGGAGGCACAAAATAACTTACACAGGGGTTTTTTTTGACTCTATAATCTGTCTGGCAGTAATTTTCCTTCATCATCCTGGTAGCAGTACAGTTTTCAAGATTTTACCCTGACAGGCAATTTGTGTTGAGAGCCTGTGGAAACACATATGGATTTTTTGATCTTGAGAAAGAACTGTAGTTTGCATAATGTGTATCAATCTAAAAATATGTCCTAATGCTCTTTTCTTTGAATCAGATTTGGTGTGGTTTTCTGTTTGACCAAAAATGTTTTAGTGGAAAAGTAGAAATAAATTATTATCTTTTTAACAAAATTTCACAGATCGTGCAAACTGGAGCCAGCTTAGGTACTCTCACTTGGCAGTAAACGAGTGCTTCAGAATAAAAGTGACACTGGCATCAGGAAAAAATACTATTTTTAGAAGACATTTACACAAACCTCACCTTTTAAAACAACCAGGAGCTGAATACAGAAGAGGCTGTATTGTCCTGGTGTCTGTGTCCTTCTGTCCTGTCTTTGTTGTGACAGAGCAGAGCAGAGTCCACAGTGTAACTGTGCCATAAGCAATAGCTGATGGGTGTTCTGGACCGTGTTTGGAGCATTGTTTTGTAGCATTTAAACACGTTCTTTCCTGTAGGAAAACCATGTTGTTAGCAGCCACGTAAATTCAGTTCTTCATGTCAATATATTTTATAATAGTGCCTTACTCAAAGTCATCGTACATAAGACACTTACCTGTTATCCTTAAAGTATGTAAAAGTAATGCATTATTCTATATGAATTATGTCCCAATCCTTGTTACAATACTCAAGACTACTTTAAATTACAAAGTCTCTGCGAGGAAAAGTGAAAGACTTTCCTTTTCATTTAGATGCATTTCTGCAGAAACATTGGCCTTCAACTTCCCAAACTTAAATGATTCTTACTGATTTTTGAGCTTTGGATCAAGTAAGTGGAAGAGTATCAAGAGCCTGGTTTTTATGAGGTTTGGACTATCAGATTTACATACATGGGATAAGTAGTGCAGATTTTGATGCTGGCATTTTCACAGAATGTTAGGGGTTGGAAGGAACCTAGGAGATCATCTAGTCCAACCTCCCTGCCAGAGCAGGATCACCTAGACCAAGTCACAAAGAATCTTCCCTGACTGGGAATCGAACCCCAGGCTGTGGAAGTGAGAGTG
>WTSP01017685.1:0-44431 GCA_025331215.1 Actenoides lindsayi
CCCTGCTCACTGCAGGGGGGCTGGACTAGATGACCTTCGGAGGTCCCTTCCAGCCCTAGCCATTCTATGATTCTATGATTCTACACAGCAATTTCAATTGAATTTTTACAACATATGCTTCTACACTGAAAAAAATCCAGCTTTGAACTTTAATCATAAATGAGATATTGTATATTATTTCACCCAGAAGAGAGATCTTTTTTGATGAAGTAGTTAATGACAAGATTTTTTTGTCAATGATTTATAAAAAATATTTAAAGCCTGTCACAGAGTATACTTACAAATGTGTTTCCTAGCTTCCAAATGTGTAAGAACAGAATTATAATTTTGTATCATCTCTAGAGACACAAATCTCCTAATAGCTTTACATGAAGCTTTGTATATTTTAAAGTATTGTCATATTTTGTTATTCTTTTCTGTGATGATAATGGAGTACTTCTTAACTGGAGCTGAATGTAACCTTGAAATTTGCAACCATAATAAAACTAATTTTTCCTGCAACATACAAGATTGGTACCGTCTGATACCCCTTAGACCATCAGATGAGCTTCAATATCTTTTATAAAATATTTGGTAAAATTATTTCCCCCACAAAAAAATTGATTCATAGCTAGAGATGATTTTTAATTCTGGAAAACAATTTCTCTATCAATCTCAGGTACAGATGAAAACAATGGCTGAAAAGAACGTGGAGATAATATACTTTTGGCACATAAAATTGCTCTAAAAATATTAACATAATTTTAAGTTGATTTTGTAGTTTTTAAATTACATATGCAGCAAGTTCCTAAATGTTATATTATAGAACTCTAAACCCATATATAGCATTATAAATCTAAAAGCATAAAAAGCTAAGAAATTAATGTCATAAATCTCATTTTACTGATTTCATTCACTTAAATATAAACAGAAAACTTGCCTGTATATTTATGTACAAAATTTCCATTTTTCTTGAATAACTTTTTATTGAAAGATTATATTTTGTTTTCTTAGAAGCTTTAACCAATTAGTTTGGTCAAGGCATAATTCTAAACACTTTTTCTTATGTTCTGAAATATTCAGAGGCTTATCAGAAGTGCATAAACAGTGAAAAAAGGACCAGAAAACAAGGTGAACTTTTCATGTATGCATACATTTTAGAGTACACATCTGTCAGTTAATCCAGTGACAATCATCAGTATGAGAGAGGCAGAGAAAAAAAAAAAAGAACGACATTTTGGCAGACTAGATAAAATAATCAATCATTACCTCTTACTGAACAAAAAAAACCAGTAGGCTAGTTAAAATTCACTATGTACTTTGATAATAAGTATTTTTTCCACTAAAACACATAAGCATTAATATTTTTACCCATAGACAACATAAATAAAAGCATTTGGGTTTGTAACAGCTGTGCCTGCTAGATAAGAGAAACATTGTGAAACAGTGGAGAAGTAATTTTCCTGCGACTTATTTATATTCATCACTGCTAAAAAATTGGGGGGGGGAGACGGGAGGAATCAATCACATCATTTTTGGGAAAAAGCTCAGTAATTATTTTGTGAACATTGTGAATTGATACGGTGATACCTTTATTCTGGTCCATTTCCCACACTTTTAAGATACTAATCAAAACAGTGAAGAACTTTCAAGTGGCTCTGAAATGTCTTTCTTTCTTAGATTTCAAATGTTGTAGGGAAGGTGTACAGTTGCTAAAAGCTGTTCTACACCTGCTATGTCTGATGACATATAGAGACGAAAACATTTTTGTGACATAACTTAACTGAACTTCACAACGATCTAATAATCCCCTGACCTGTCAAGAGGGGATCATTATTTCCCTTTAAGAAATAAAAAAGGCTTATTTCTACCAACATAGCATGATGCGCTGTCTCCTACTTCTGAAGCTTCCCCTGAGTTGTACATCAGGAGATACCTCTGCTAAAAATCACTGCATATTTCAGGTATGAAAATATGAAATTGTGGATTCACTAGAAGTTAGAGTTTCACAAAAATCTTTTCCCCTTCCAAAATCCTACAGAGAACAATCACAAAAGAGAATGCAGGATTTTCATTTCAATAGCAATACAGTGCTAAAATCTAAAACAAAAGGATCTTCCAAAAGTGCATATGCTTTTAGAGAGCTAATGCCTTAAAAATACTTTTTGCTGAATTCCTTATGTCTGAGGAAATATACATTTTGCTTTTAATGGTACAAAATGACTACTGTCAGAATTAAACTTTGTAAATAGGTTGGCTGTATATTATTATTATCTTTGTGTTTACACTCCTATGATCTTTACAAGAGTGTTTTATTTCTTGATAAATCCATGGACATGTTCTGGGTTAGGAAAAATTATTGTGTGTTCTAAAACCAGCAGATGATCAAAAACTCACTACAGAAAAATGTAAGTTCTGGTGCTATCAATGCAAATGAACTTTACTAACTGAGCAACTAATGTACTAATGTGGTCTAAAGCCTCATTTTTACCTGTGCAAAATCCAGCTTAAAAATTAATGTAAAGTCCAAGGCCTAGGTCAAGGAACAGGATGAACATAACTCAAATTGCACTGCACTTTCCTGAGGGAGCCTAACAACTTTGATTTTCCTGAAAATACAAACTATTATAGGACATTGGTTTCTGACTCCCAAGGAAATAGATCATTGCTCTTTCAACTGTGAAAAGGCAAAGGCCTATCTGAGGCTCTCAATATAAAAGCAGGAAAGTAAAAGAAAAGAAGAAGATTAAGAGTAAACAAAAGAGAATTAGAAGGGGCAGAAAAAGTTTTTTAATGGGACTTCAAATAACACTGTAGAAAGATGTTACTCATATTATCCTCTGCATGCCCAAATAAAGTTGACCATTTCAGAATTATTTCCTAGATGGCAAAAGCTCTCTTTAAACCTCTGTATGCCCTCTCACAATTATCTGCAAAGATTTATATGCAATAAAAGTAACAGCTATGGATAATCACATATTTTAAATCACATTACAAGTGTGTTTTGTAGATTGCTACACTGTCTATACCATAATCCAGATACTTTGCACTGTCTTTTCCTCTTTTTTAGTGTTTCTTTCCCACTGGCTGTTATTCAGGATATCTTCCTGTTGCCTGGTCATAGCAGGGCATTTTGTCATGAAATCCCTGTGCTCAGCTCACATCTATAATCCTACATCTGGTATTCTTGATTTGATAATGCCCAAGTAAAAGCCCTTTACCACACCACTATTCTCAGAGTGACAGTCCAGTCTCTCAACTGTATTTGTCGTGCAGCAAGTCCAGGCTCATCTAATCTGGTATTTATATGCTAGACTATAGTCTCAGAAGGCAGGCTCTGAAGAGCTCTGCCCCCAACTCTTTCAAATACACATGCATCTATGTGGGTCTGCATACACGTGCACACACATGCACAGAGGAAACAGAAGTTTTGTATTAGCACTTGCTTCTGAGGTAAACTATTTTCCAAGCCAACAAATACTGGATTCTTTCCACCCCCACAAGCTTCCACTACCAACAAGTCTAAGAGTAGGACTGGACAAACAAGTAAGGGTTGTGTACATAATTTCCTGTTATTGATGGCAGACATTGAACATGGCATAAGTTGACAGATGTGTGCACAGGACAAAACAAGATGTGCCACATAGTTTTGGTCCACGAAAGTGGACCAAAGTTCAGTGTTTTTCATTTTTTCTCTGTTGCTGAGAAATGTTATTTTGAGCCGCAAAAGAAAGAGTATATGTTTATGGGTGGTTTGTTTAGAAAATCTGAAATGCCGTAAGAATATGTTTGTCGATTCTATCATGGTTTTCTCCCACACACTGACAATTGGTGGCTGTAGCTGAAGCAAATTGACAATTATGGTTTCTAAAAATGATACTCTGAAGACATACAGAGACAGTGGAAAAGTCAGTATGTCCATTTTGGTGAACAATTCTCCAGCAGTAGGTTTATTAACATTTTCACCAGTTTATTTAAAGCCTGGGTTTTGTGTGTGTGTCCCCCATCTCTTTCTCCTAATGAAGGTCAGTTATTCTTGAATGCATGTGTAAAACCATCCTTTTTAAAATGTAACTGCAAGCAGACAGCCTGTAGCAAGAGAAGTAAATAAAAGTAGTCTCAGATGTCTTCACCATATAACACTGAGAGCAGAATAATCTTAGAGAGAATTGTTTAGATGAGATTAGAGTCATTCCACATTTCCACAAACCTGAAATAATTTTGCAGGACATCCCTGCATGGTGTGCCTGTCATAAGGCCAATAAGAGTGAATCAGCAAATTGATAGGTCAATAGATAGATTCTGAAACTCTTACTGCTATATGGATGCATCCTACTTTCTCCTTCTAGCAGAGCTTTCAGACATGACATAACAGTACTGACTAATCAGTGTTTCCATATGGTGCAGAATTTTAAGAGAGAAAATAATGCAGATAGGAAAAGTAATTTGAAATGTATGTGTATACATATATGCATATATATATGAGTATATGTAAGCGTATATGTAATGGAAAAAAAAGTAGTCTGGAAATTCTGGAAAATATCCACATGCAACACCTCACCAGATAGAAGTTTACCACATGAATTGGCAGCAAAATGAATGTCATCATGAAACAGAATAAAGCAGCAATATTTTGTCTAAATTTCTCTTTCAGATGCATCTGGAACATCTTATTCAGGTTAGGATGCATGGACAAGAAAAATAGTCAAATTGCTTGGAATTCAGGAATAGTAAGAATCAAAATAAGTAGGTAAGTAAATAAAAAATTAGTTCCAGCTTTTACATGACAGCCCTGAAGTGACATGCAATATTAAACTGTGCTTTTAACCCTTTGTGTGACAATGAAGCCTCCTTGGGAAAAGTTCTATTAACAAAAATGCTCAATTTTACCTTCCTAATGATCATCTTGTTACAATAGAAACTTTTCAATGTGTCAAGTTGAAGAATATAGTTTCATAAATATTTGAGAAATAACTAGCTGAAGAAACCAAAATGAATAATAAATCCTTCTGCAAGTACAATAGGAGCAAAAAGCCTACCTGACAGTCTCTAGATAAACTGATGATTGTAGTAATTTTGAAAAACGTATCTGCAAACAAGCAGAAAAGACAAAAAAAAAAAAAGCCATTCAAATCTTTTTTTGAGAAGAGAAATATATTGTGGATTACTAAATACATGGAAAGCACATAAGGTTCAGGTCATAGCTCAGCTAAAATGTCTGGGGTCTATGATGCAGATAATGTAAGCAGAACACTATGGAGTAAAATGTGTAGTTTTCCAATTTTTAAACTTTCATCTAACTAATACTTTTAGAGACACAAGGGTGTTTAACTGAAATTATAAAAAAAAAAAAAAAAAAGTGACTCCTGCATAAAATATTTTCAATGCTTTCAGATTCACATCATGTCAAAAATAATAGCATTATTTCAGTTTTCTTTGTTATTACAGTTTCAGGAAGGACACTGGGAACACTTCATCAATGAGTAAATAAATGTCAGATAAACCCAAGAATACATCACCTTAAGTTTATTGCTTACACTAAATATATATTAAGGCCTACATCAGGAAAAATCTGTTCAGAACAACTCTTTGTATTATTTTTGGTCTCACTGAACTAAAATCAATCTACTTCAGCATAAATATTTGGTTAATGATTTACACAATATTTTAAAAAGTAGAAAATTACTAGGCAGTCCAAGTATTTTTTTTTTCAAATTACATCTAAACATGAGACAATGTATAAGTAAAAATTAGTGATAGGTAAAAATTCTATATTATCTTGTTTGAGCATTAAGCTAATTTAAATTAAGATAGCAGTTAATGTCAGCTAACCTTCCAGAAATTAAAGCCTTCTCATGCTGTTGCCACTAATTAAAAGCTGACAAGATAAAACTACATGAAGATATAGTAGGGACTTTTTAAGTGTAATTAACTATGCTTGTTGTCGTACATAAATAGCTTTTTTAATAAGTTGGTATTATGACTACCTTGTCTACTCATCAGAGTTTAATTAAATCATATGATATTATGAAGAAACAAGATAACTAATTGACTGATGCTTAATGTACTATATGCTGGACAGAACAGATTGAGAGGCAAATCCTGTTAAAAGTTATAGTGGATGCCATTCACCATGTTATGTGAGGTTATAGCATAGTTTGGAGCATACTTTGTTAAACGAGGAATGTCAATTTATCTATGAATTTATTATAGCTGAAATCAACATGAAGGCACACTATGTCTCAAGTCATTCTTACACAGAATGCTACCAAAACCAAATTTTGATTGTCCTATCTCATAGTCGAGCAATTCAGCCACAACAGTTAAAAAATGCATGGCTTCTGCAGCCATAGATAAAGCTAGTGTGAGCTGTATACCTAAGTTAATTGCAAACTACTGGCTAGAAACAATAGACTTTTGCATCAGGCTATACAGCTACAATATGCTAGGGCAATCCTTTATAATTCTGGTATTTATGTACATTAATGCATTCATATTTGTGTACATTATTTCACCTCTGCTTAGCATGGTATTGTTCACCTCAAATAGAAAAGTCTCACGACAACTTGTATATCAAAACAAAAAAGGGAACCAAATGTGGCTCTATTTGCACATAGTACGAAAGGATGGATAGCAATCTGCATTTAGTTTCCCTGAGATTACACTAAAGAAAATAAAAGAAAAAACAAACAATGAAAGGAATTTTCTTCTGTGCCTGCAGGTGTGAAGCTCTGTATATAAGAATGTTGATGGCCATGTGTGTAAAATTGAGTGGTAATAAGTAAAACAGTGCATTGGACCATTAGCTCTTATACTTTATTATGATCTATGATTAATTTTTATTAGGTGAGAAGATGAGCTTTGCAGGGGAAATAACTCTTTACATTTTACTGGCAAAAATCTTGCAAAACTCTAATGGCAATGCATGAATTTAGAGAAAACTTTAACTTTTTTTTCATGTTAAGAGCTCTCTCTAAGCTGTAGCTGAATTCAGATTGCTCATTATCTTGCCACATTAAAAAGCTAAGTAATAATATGTTCTTTTGTGTAGCCATCTGATGAGCTTACTTTGATGACTTTTTCCAGTAAACCAGCATAATCTCCACAAAGAGAAATTCACATGTAAATCTCATTGTACTGTTAAAAAAGGCATACACATCCCTACCTCCACCCACTGCATAGCTGATAAGATTCAGCTCTCACTGAAGTGCAGAATTATATTTCTGCTGACTGCTGTTGACTTTCTTATGGGCATGAGGCACATAAAACCTCTGGCCTGGCTTATGATTGTATTTCAACTGTTATTCTGATTTTCAGTCTTGCTTTGAAATATTTTTCCTCTCTTGGCAGATATTCATCTAACTTCCTGTCTGCTACTCAGGTCTGGTTTTCGAATTATATTAAAAGTATAACCTTTGAAAAATGGATTGAGATTAACTAGTGCTACAGGTATTCAACACACCTTCTTTCAGTGCTATAAAGCATTGATTTTTTTCAAGCTGTCAGCCAGAGAGACAGTTATTACTATGAATAATAGATAGAGTTTTGAGATAATCTATACTGATAAAAATCTTGTATCTGTAAGACATAATTCTTGCAGAAAAGAACATCAAAGACAAATAACTTGGTAGCATTCTGGACTCGACAATTAGATCTATTTGAAGAATATTTGTTAAATTATTTACTTGACACATTCTTTTTTTTTTTTTTTTCCTAGTAAAATGCTAGAAAAAACACAGTATTTTCATTTCTCACTAAGTTCTCAGAACACTGAAGTTTCTCAGTGATAGAGAACCCTAGGTGTATTTAAATGTTTGAAGCAATCAACATAAATATGTTATTTGTGCTACAGAGCAAGATTTAAGATGATTACAAATACTCAAATAGGCAAGTAAAATCTTAAGGTTTAGTTAAATAATATTTCGTTTGATGCAAAGAGAGAACACAATAGGTAATGTGGTGAAAATAAGAAGTTTTGAGTTAAGTATGTAAGTTATAAATTGTTACAAAAGCATTCAATGACTAAAGAGATATAAAGCAAAAGGAGATTCCAAATGTTCCAAGGAAAGAAAACAAAATGCTTCTCCTTTGTGGCTTCAAATATCCAGATAAGGTAAACAAAGGTAAGTGTTGAAGAGACAGAATATAACCTGGAAAGAAACAAACACAGAATAACATAGAGAAGACGAGAAAACAGAAAATAGTATAGGAAACTGAAGGCCGCGGACAACGCAAAATACTTCACAGGACATAATTTTGGTTAATATGCTTAGAACTGAGTATATCCGTGCAATCAATTTTCAGTACCACAGTATGGAAGGTTTCAACAGACTGGCAGTCATTCATAAAAATGACCAAATAAGTCTCCTTTCTAACATATATATTGACATATTCTTAAGTCAAAACCAGCTTATCTGACTTCAGACTTTTTATAGTAAGTAGACATAAGCTACATGTCATATAAAGTCAAAGAACTGCAGAAGACTTTATGGAATTTAGATCTACCTGAGTATATGAAAATAATCTTGAAAGACTATGTACAGTCTCTAGAAAACCTCATCAACTGACTTCTAAATATAATGCCAAGCAGTAAGGAACAAGATTCTACCAGCAAGTCAAAAAATAAAGTAATGAAATTAGATGTAACAGCATATACAGAACTTTATATTATCGTTTTTAAATTAGTAGCATATATAGAATTAGTAGCAGAAAAAGTATACATATATGTATATGCAAGTATATATATACACATGTATGCATACTCCTGAGTTTCTTTTCTTTAGGTTCTAGCTGAAGATTCAAAATAAATACAATGCCTTGAATAACATATTTCCCCCTCTAGGTAATGTCAACAAAACAGTTTCAATATAATTATATGTGTGACTAATTTCTACTTCTAAATGGAAAGATGACAATAAAATACTATTCTAGAAATGTAGGTCTGTTGTACATTGGATGTCACATGAAAATGAAAAATGCGGTAAGTACATATATTTTAACCCAATATTATAGTATCTTGGGGGCAACATTATGTCTTTTAGTACACTGTAAACTTCTTCTCAAAGGATCCCCTCCAGAACTCAAGGATTTACAAATAAAAGGTATTTGCTTGCTACAGATCCATTTACTGGCATACAAAAGTAATTACTAAAAGCATTGCATAACATGCTCTTATATTTTGGGATTTCATATTAGGTCAGAACAGTTTGTTTAAACAGAATTCTTTTTTTTTTCAGTAACTGCAATGGATAGTTTATACACATAGACAGAAGCAAGAGACCTCTCAATATATTAGAATCATAGAATCATTTAAGTTGGAAAAGACCTTTAAGATCACCAAGTCCAACCATTAAGCTAACACTGCCATGTCCACCACTAAACCATGTCACTAAGTACCACATCTATACATCTTTTAAATACCTCTAGTGATGGTGACAGCCACTTTCCTGGGAGGCCTCTTCCAGTGCTTTGAAACCTTTTCAGTGAAGAAATTTTTCCTAATTTCCAATATAAACCTCCCCTGGTACAACTTGGGGAAATTTCCTTTTGTCCTGTCACTTTTTACATGGGAGAAAACACCGACACCCACCTCTCTACAACCTTCTTTCAGGTAGCTGTAGAAAGAGATAAGGTCTCTCCTCAGCCTCCTTTTCTCTAGGCTAAACTATCTTGGGTTCCTCAGCTGCTCCTCATAAGACTTGATCTCTAAACCCCTCACCAGAGTTGTTGCCCATTGGACAAGCTCCATCACCTCAATGTCTTTCTTGTAGTGAGGGGCACAAAAATGAACACGGTATTTCAGGTGCAACCTCAACAGTGCTAAGTATAGAGGCACAATCACATTCTCTAGTTCTCCTGTCCACACTATTTCTGATACAAGCCAGGATGCCGTTGGCTTTCTTGATCACCTGGACTCACTGCTGGCTCATCTTCAGCAAGTTGTCAGTCAGCACGCTCAGGTGCTTTTCCAATGGACATCTTTCCAGCTACTCTTCTCCAAGACTGGAGTGTTTCATGGAGTTGTGATGGAAGTGCAGATTTTAAAAGAAAATTATTTGAATTAGTTCTTTTTCTTTCTTTCTTTTTTTTTTTTTTTATTCTTTTCACTCAGTAGTGTTACTTCTAACATTTCTAGTAGCAAATTCTTTGGGTTTCATTTGCACATCCTTTTCTGCTTTTTATAAAATTAATGCACTTAGTAAATTTTTGAATAGTTATAATATTCATCCCATCTCAAACATGTTTTTATGTTTTGCAGGCCTGTCTGCATTTCATTGTTGAAAATTAGATTTGTATTTTTGCTGAAGCACAAGTTGCATTAACAAATAACTCAAGGGAACCCCTCAGTTCAAAGGCCTTCAAGATCCCTTAATTTAAATATGATTTCCCATCTTCCTCATTGTGCCTCAGAATCTTATCTCATTATAAATAGCACTGTAGTTTTTCAAAGACCTTGTGTGCAATTGTTAGTCACGGTGCTTGGAAGATGCCAATTATAGAAATACTGTAATAAAAAAGTGCATGAAGGAAATTGAGATTAAATCTGTTGCAAAGCTATATTACATCAATAAACTCTCCTGTCTCCAGTATACAGATTTGTTAAAACTCCATGGAACAAATTACGGTCAAGATAGACATTCAAGCTGGAAAAAAAAAAGTAGGCTTATGGTATGAAATGAAAAAAACCCTAAGAAATTCAAATTTACCTCTAACATTTCATCATTCCATTCTTACACAAAGCATAGTATGTGCCATCTTTACTTAAATGACAGATCTGTGCACCTTTTGACTTCTCTGTTGACAAATTATCCCAAAATTATAGTACCTGCAGTTAATCTAAATTCTTCAACAGGGCTGGAGTAGTCTGTGTTTATGTTTAGCATAACATCTTGCTACAGAAAGTTATTTTTAAAATATATTATTTACCAGAGAAATAAAAATCCCTCACAAACTCCTCATGACTCCTGCATAATCAAAGAAGGAAAACTGAACACAAGGGATGTAATCAAGTCAAAGCTGGCAACAGAACATATCTTATAAATACAGTAAGATTGTTTAGCTAAATCTGTATTCAAGCCTACAAGGGGTTCTTCGGGAAAAATATATATTTATAAATAAAAATATTGATTACACTAGTAAAAATGCCATCCAAAAACACACGATTACAGTCATTCTTAAATAAAAGGTATCTTCTTTTGAAAGAACATTGGAAGGTTCTGTTTAGTGCACAAAGGAGGAATTGCAAACTTTTGGATTAGAGTCCTAACACAATTTCTCCTCTTAATCTGCAGAGAGAAAAAAAGGAAAAGGGGCACTTGGATTGACACTCATATCTGTATTCCAGCAGTGTAAAAAATTAGGATTCCAAGGTGCAGCATGTGTTTCCGTTGGTGGAAACAACACATATGTCACGGAAATGTCAGGATAGTGTCTGGAACCAGAAGACTTAAACAGACTTTATATCTTACTTGAGATTTAACCAAAACAAACTGCCTCCTTCAGGGCATGCTTGAACTAAGTAGGTAATTCCCTCACTGAGCACTGAGCTCCCCTGAGCTGGCAATACAGCAAGCTGCCCAAGCACAATATTTGTACATGTACAGAATAATCTCAAACAAGTGCAAGAGGGATTAGAAATATAAGCACATAAGTCCCCTGTGAGGGGAAGCATGTCCCAAGTATGTTTAACACATACTGACAAGCTCAGAAATGTAGAAAAATTAATTCAAATTTACTTTTTTGGGTACAGAACCCAGGATACCTCTCTGCTGATTGAGAACATCCATGTGGATGGATACACACAATTTGCTTGTTCAATAAATATATGTTAGCCATAACTCTGATTTTTTTTTAACCACATTTGTGCAATACTGTTTCACATGAATAAAATGAGGGGAATCTTCTTCCTTTCTATATAAGTATACTGTCAAAACAGTGATTCCCACCTTTAGTAACTGATGTTAGATTTTTGGGGGGAAAAGTTTCCCAAGATAATTTTGTATTACCACATCAGTTTTCATTTTGTGAACAAAGTAGGATGAAATTTTAAGTGGCCTCTTTACTAATTACCCCAATTTTATTTGCTTGTGGGTTTTGGAACACATACATTTTTATTTTCTTTTTCAGACTTTATTTATAGTTTTACAGTGGTTTTGCATTCCAATCTCTGATATGTTACTGCACACTAATTGTCTTTTACCAGAAGTTACACAATAGTGTGGGTTAAACTACTTTGGAATAAGAAATCTATATTCCTTGTCTTCTTTTTGAACAGATTCAAGCTTATCTCCTAAAGAACGTGGTTAACAGCTGAGCGTTATATGGGATGGACAATTCCAAAGACTGATTACATATTTTACATTGAAAAATAATTTGTTAAAAGAATTCTAAGATCGTTATTCAAGACTGCTCGTTCCCTGCTAAATAGTTCAAGCCTATCTGTTCAATACAGTCTTGTCAGATGGTTGTGAACCTGATCTTCTCTGCACAGCATGCTGGCTTGATCTCAACATAACAAGACAAATGTTTTTCAAAGAATGAAGTTTTGCCTGGGCTTTTCATTTGTTTCTTTGTTTCAGACCATACTTCTAGTCACAGTCCTAAGGAGATTCCATGTAGATGGACATACCTATTTTCAATCTTGTCACATTCACTAGGTTTTCGGTGAAACATCAGCACTTATTCTGTCCTATTATTTTCCCTTTACAAATTGTTTCTCATATATTTTTTTTTCTTTTATTTATCTGTCTAGGACATTTTTAATATACATGGATTGCATAGTATGCAATCCTACATCTCAATTCCTAATTTGAATTGCGAAATTCAATTCTAATTCTACAGTTCTTTATGGATTCAGCCCATGAACTAAACAGCAAACAACAGTATCACAGAAATCCATAGTAAAAAAATAAATAAATGAAGTGACAGGAACTGTGAAAGCTATTTTCAGCATAGCTGATAAAGTGATTATTCTTTAATAAATTTGAACACTGTTCTATTAGCAATAGTCTATCCTACTACTAATGTGAAGCAATGAATTGAGTAAACCAATTAAGACTTTTCAACCACATTGTTGAATTGCCTGTAAAATGCCAAAGATTATACCTCAAATAATGCAGCTGACATCAAGTCACATACTCAGATGAGCTGTTAAATGAAATTATTAAGATTTTGTAGGAAAGAGTACATCTTGTTCAAATGAATATTGTTTGCCATTTTGAAGAAAGATGGAAAAGGAGGAATGAATTAAGACAAATTCATATTATTTTCTTCAGGTTTAATCTTAAGGGAAAATGTCTGTCTAACATCACTGCTTCTCACTATTCAACCAACAGGTTATCATGGATTGTAATCAGAAAGTGAATGAAATTTCAGAATAGACTAAAAATCAATGTATGTTGGTACTTTCCTGAGAAATGCACCTATATCCTAAGGCAAGTAGCTACCAGACAACTCTGTTTCTCATAGCATACCAGCCTCTTCAGAACTGGTCAGGCCACCAAATTTATTCCCCTTCAAAAGAAACAGTAAGAAATTCTGAAGTGCTGCAGGAGCCAGCAGTAAACATCAGGGAGGTTAAGATTGCCAGGACTATCATAAAAGACCAGCCAGCTAGACTCTGATCTCAGTTTCTTTGGAAGAAATCCAGTAGAAGACAATGGAGTTATGTTGGATGCGTAGTGCTGTAATTGAGATCTGAATCTCTCCTATAGAATATAAGTATGTCTGTTTAAATGAAGATTGGGACCATTCTATAGGACTGACTACACAGCTGCAAACAGAAAATAGTATTTACTACTCCAAGTGTTCATATTTACTTCAGAATCTGATAGATACTTGAAACACTGGCACAGAACGGCATTTATTTGATGACAGCCAATATTTTCTAGGGTACTTTAATTAATTATGGACAGGCATAATCTTGACCATTTGATGTAAAGATGCTATTAAAAAAAAAGAAATTGTTGGAATATTCTTTAATGTTAGTCTGCCAAAACAAATTTCCATCCTAGAATTTTCTACAAATAAATTCAAGGGTAAAATGAATTTAAAGATTTTTTTAAATAAAATAAATAAATGTGGATGGAGATTGAAAATTGGAAGCTGATATTAAAAGTAATTTTTCAACCATGCTTATTTTTCTTTTATAACATCCAGTAGGATTAGTTCTATTGATGTAGTTTCTGTTCTCAAAATCTCTACTCCTTTTTAACAAAGCCATACATTGGTTGGAGGCAGATCTATTTGTCACATGTGTAAAACAGAAAATGTCCATACTCTGATGAAATGTGTCATTATACATAGCTACTGAAATAGCAAACAGCTTGAGGTTCATGTACTTTTGTCTTTTAAAAGCAAGTTGAAAATTAAGTCAGCATTGTTTGACAACAATGTTATCTGTGCATTTGAAATTAATTAGATAACAGTGAACAAATTATAACAGTTTAAATTAGTGGATTATACAAATGGGTAAAATAAGCTTATTAATTCAATTATTATGGCAAACCTGCTGTTTTCATTCTTGCTGTAGATGAAATTAGAGGCTACAATTAGTAGTCATCACAGGAGTTTTTGCACTTCAGGACCACAAAATCCTCAGCAATTTGACATCAAAATAACGCTTGGGCACTGCAATAGTTACAATTAGGATCATGTAGTTCACCATATAAGAAGGGAGTAAAATTATCTTTCAAAAACATTTGGCATAATTTGGCTGGTACTTCTGAGCACTAACAAAAGCTACAATAAAATTAATTTACGCTGAATTGAGAGACAAAACATGAAAAGATAATAATGTAGAATGTACTTGGATTTATGCTTGTGGGTTCTTTCACAACAATGGCAGCTTTCATGGATACCCAAGTTTAAGAAAAGCCTGTTGCAAGTATGCTCTAAAAGAAAAGGCTGTAGGGTCTCAAGAGTGCATAATGCAGCCCATCCAGCCACATGAATGTTTCTGTTGTTTCTAATGTTTCTTTTTCTAATTTGTTCATATTTTTGTTCTGAACAAAATTTGTTTGAAGCTCCTCTCTGTAGAAATGTTTGTATGGATTCCCTTTTCTATGCAGTGGTTGTATATCTGAATTGCTTTTTCAGCTCTTATGTGTTCTTAGATACAAAGATCCCTTTCTATGCTCATTGTTCGTCTGTGAAGGGGGAAGGAAAGTTCTAACTTTAAATTTTGTTCTGTGTGAAATGAACACAAATCCAAATTTTTAAGCAAGTCTGCTTTCAAAACTTAGCTGTGGTTCTAAATACCATATTTTAAGATGGTAGTCAGGTTAGTTCCAGGAACTAGAAAAAACACCATCCCCATTTTCACTTTCCAGTTGAAACGCTGAAGTGAGTTAGAGAACTAAAGCATCTGCTTCTAAAAGAGATGCTACTGAGTTTCTACTGAATGATAAAAAGGTAAAGTTTGGCCTCTCCATTACAGACGTCCTATAAGAAATTGTCAGACAGACCACAGGTCCTAATTAGGAGCCAGAAACTTGTGTAGAAGACTAAGTTTGAAACAGAGTATTGTAATTTGCAATGGGAAAAAGTGAGCAAGACTATTTTCTTCCAAAATCCTAACAAGGTTCCAAATTTTCTTGATATTTTTCTTGCCTTGAGACTAGAATCACAAAGGAAATAAATCTTAACTATTAACACTATTAAACTATCCTTAAGCTCTGCTACAAACCATCTGCAAAATAAATTTACCTCTCAATTTATGTAGGTATCTAAGAAAGTTTTAGAAGGTTCACTACCCAAGTGTACATACATTGAACAAACAGATGCTAGGCCACAGAATACAGCATACACTGTAAAAAGATAATCCTCTGAGAGACTGCCAACCTAATTAATTTACCTTACACAACTCCCTGTCCCTTACTTCCCATCCAACAGTTCAGCGCTAAACTTTTCTGCATTCATACCCTTCAGTTTGGGAAAGTTATTCTGAACACTGTTGAAACCTTGGCCTTGGTAGGCGCTGATGAAGAAGCATATTAGCCTTACACTAGCTTAGGTAAAAAATGCAGTGATTATGCCTGGTTTTACTCACTCAGTAAATAATATTAATAAAATTATTCAGAATTAATAATGGTGGGAGGTTTTACAGCCTTTTCCTTGGCCTACCCATTCCCTTTTTTTTCATTCATGTAACACAGTTAGGAAATAGGAAATCTACACTAACTGTCATTTATTTCATAACCCCAGACTGTTGAGTAGTAAGTTACATTAAGATATTTTACTCTGGCTGTCTCAGAGAAACATTTACTTCTTTAAATTTCACTTAGATCCTTCATTTCCCATATATTGACCTACTTGATCCCAATCCTTTAAACTGCTAATCTTAAATGCCTTTTGTCAACAGAAACAGCTTTTTTATTTTGGACTGTGTTCAGTTTCTGCTTAACTCAAAATCATGTAGTCTTTAATCGTAATATTTCCATATCAGTCATGTAACTGAATTATATGTGAGGCAAAAATATTTTTCAAGCATTTAAGGAGCAATTAGCGTATTGTTGGTTTTGTATTTATAAATAATCAGCTTTTAATAATTCTGCCCAGAATATTTTATCTCAATCCCAATTCCCATTTCAGAAAGTTGTAATACTAATAACATAATTTTGCTGCTGTTTATTGATCCAGGTTTGAGCTCTTTGAGCCAAGATGATTTTTCTGTTTGGTTTTAATTGATTAGACAGAAACGACTTTCCAGATGAGCATTTGATGGTCAATAAGACCCTGCATTTTATTTTGTTAGTATTTAAACTGTCTGAATTATTAACTTCATATTCACCAAAGTCAAACAATGAGTCAGTCATGGATCCTGAGTTAATACCAAGAATAGTTCTGGTGACTCCCTACCTCATAGGTTTTTATCACTTCCTGTAGAATTAAAAAAACCCACACCTTGGAATACATGTGAAACAAAAGTGAACTGTAAGATGCTATTACCAGACTGATATTGCTGCAAAGTAAATTATATTAGATTACCTTATATCACAGATCTAAATATGAAGTTAACCAAACTTTCAATAAAATGAGATAAATCAAAGGTTGATTTCAGCAGCACTTACTATGACAAGTGATGTAGTAAAACAGCAACTTAGTTACATATTTGAGAATGGCAAGATTCATACTAATTTACTACAAGGTACCTCCAGTCAAAGCAAGCATATATGCATAAAAACAAAGCATACAAACACAAAAGTATTTGGCCAGTGAAATACGTAGATGCCCACACTCGTAAAAGCAAATGTGAAAAATGAAACACCTAGGTAGGTAGAGAGATGGCTAAAAGAGCCTAGCCCCTCCCCCCCTTCATGTTTAAATACTCATAATGCATCAGCATTTCTCAATGGGTGGAGAGTTGAGTCTCGAGGACATGTCTCACCCAGGCCTTGTGTCGACTTTGTCAGTGACTGGTCCTGAGACTCATTCCAATTCATGGGAAGATCTGGAAGCAGCTCACTGCAATCCAGGAGAGCAGATAGGGTCTCATTTTGGATCACTATTTATACGGCCCAAGACAACTGACTTTTGTCAGCTCCTTTTCCATTATGATCTAACTTGAGTGTAGTGATATTCTGGTTTGTACATGCCCAAAATTTACTGGATCTTGGGGTCCTGGTACCATGTCACAAGAGGGTCAACTGACTATCCAATATGATAAGGAAGAGAGCAGGAACCAGATGTGCCAAGAGGGCACCTCACCACTCTGGTCTATTGCAAGAAGTAATTGCCATTGTCACCAGAGAACAGGGAAGCAGAAGCAGAAGGGGGTGCTGTAATGCTCTGGTACATTTCCTTTTGCAATCTCTACTTTTCAAATAGATTTCTGTGTGACTTGGGGAGGAGAGTTGCACCTGGTATCAAGCAGCCCATAAGTGACTATGGATCATACCACCATATCATGTACTTGCTCTACTGAGATGTTAGGTGGGCAGTCTCTTAAAAGTTTTGATTTCTATTGTTGCAGGCTCTAACCAGTAAAAGCTCTATAAGATAACTTAGTGCTTCCTAAAATGATCAGTATTAATTTCCTTCCTGTCCTGTTAATATGTTACCACAGTTTTGCGTATGTTGTCACACCAGGGGTTTAAATGAGTGATATGCCCTTGTTATTAGTCATTTCACATTTTATTAGACTTTCTGCTGCCCTCCACTTTAGCTAAATAAAACTTAGAAATACTAAAACAAACTAAAACTTCCTGTCTCTGACTTTTTCACACTACACCAGAGCTTCTTGGGCAGTTGTTATCCTGAAAACTACCCAAGTCAGTCAGACATCCGATGGAGAATATGTTATACTCTAATTACCACAGAAATGCTTGTAATTTAAATATAAGAAATGACTTATTATAGTGAGCATGTCAAATGTAGTAGTGTCCAAAACAAAATCCGTATTCGGAGTCCATTTGTCTGGTACAAATACAATTTTAACTTTCTAACAGTGATGGCTTCCATATGATGCTGGAGACGATCAAAACAAGAGGGATGGGGAAATAATTGGCTGGAATAGAGCTTTTCCTTTCTTCTTGATAGAAAATGTTTTAGCAGATGCCTATTCAGAAGGAACTCTTCCAGAACTCTGGAAATGAAGCACATGAAGCTCACTACTTTAATAGCCAATGGTAAACATTATAAGAGAAAAAAAAAGGTTTTATCTTGCCTAGTATTAAGGGACATATCTTTAAATTCTCACTACAAGTTAACTGTCTTACAGTTAAAAGTATATCTAGAGGAATAATTAATAATATTTTTCTATTATTTGACATACCTAAATTGAACTTTACACTGTAGAAATTTGGGGTTTTTTTCTCTGTTCTTGGGCTGAATTATTTCTAGAGGAGAGGAAAATCAGAAACCCTCCTTTGTGAAATGGAAAGCATAGCTCTTCAATGGAACATGGGAATCACATTGACTTTAACAGTTTCCTTGGCATGATGCCACAGCTATTACCATTGAGCCAGGAGAAGGCTGTAGCCAGTGGAAAATGGAAAAGAGATTTTTCTCATCAAGTTGTACAGAAGTCTTGACAAGCAAAATAATAGTGAATTTGGCTTCTGGGTACCTAGAAAGTGGATGTGCTTCTGCTTATTAAGTGTACTTATATAAGGAGTAATGCACAGAAATAACTGGACAATAATTTGTACTAAAGTTCATGATTTAGCATCACTAGAGTGAGCTAGTAACTTAGCTCACTCATGTCAAAAATGGAAAAGTATTCTGGGGACAGTTCAACATTATTTTAAGGTATTGTTACTTGTTGCCCTATCACACCAGAAGTAAGTTTAATTACATTGCCAGATTTTATCTTAGAGTAGAACTGGAAGAAACAACAGTGGTCAGTATTTCAACTAGAGTTGAAATGAGCTGTTTTGATTAAAAATAAGCATTCTTGTGAATGTTTTTTTTCTTCCAACAGAATAAATGCTTCTACTAAAGCTATTATCTCCTGAGGATTCTCTGTTAAATGAGTGATCTCAGGTAGGTAATCCATGTTGAATAATGCTGAAAAGAGGTGCATTTCAAACAAGATAACTTTATCTTGTTGAAGACAATTAGTCATAAAGGATCAATATTAAAGGTGTCCTGACTGTCTTGACAAAAGATCCAGTACTTTCCAGGATCTCCAACAGACTTCTCCCAGTGAAGGCAAACCTGCATTATTCCATAGAAACTACTTCAGGTTCAATAAAACTGGCATTTTTAAGAAAAAAATAAAAATAAAAAAAGAGGATCATTACTGCTATTTGAAACATAGTATATAAAGCAAACTGTACTGCTACCTCTTTTTTTTCTGACAATGAGACATGAACGTTTTAATTATATAAAAACTCTGGTTAGTCTCTCAAATGCTGAACTTATTGCAGTAACCATTTAAAGTAAAATGCACAACTGGGAGCAGGTATGAAAGCCCTCCAAATCTCCATTTCAGCCTTATAAACATAAGTTTAAACTTAATCCCTTAGGGAGCTATAATAAGGGAACTAAGTGAATTCAGCTCAAAAAATCACAGTCTTAATGGTAAAACTGGTGGTGTCAGAGGTTGGAAGATGAGCAGGAGCCAGAGTACACCGTATGTCTGGCTCCACCAATTCATATTTCTTTCAAAGGCATCCCTAACTCTGTCTTTTCAGATAAAGACATAGGCAACCTTCATTTCTCACAGTCAGTTCAGCCAATCAAAAATTATTCACCCTGGACATCTATATGCTCCTTGAACATCAATCCATGTCTGAGACTTTCAACTTGTGTATATTTAGTGCGTGACCCCAGGGAAACAGGATACTAAAACAAGTGAATGGGGTGTAAAGGTCACAATTCCAGACTTGAGCATGACCCCCAGGCTAGTTCTGCTTTACATTATAATGTTAGGGAATGCCTATCTGAACATCTTAATTGCTTCTTGGTCCCCTGAACTAAGTATTTTGGTGAACCATAAAGATAGCTTTAATGAAAAGATTAATAAGACCAGAACCCAAGAAGGACTTCATAATAAAAAATAAACTATATACTATATTGTATTTCTTATTCATAATGCTAGAGGAGAGCTCATTTTCTCTTGAATAAGATAGTGGAATGAACCATGCAGACAATCTAAATCCAAGGCTGGGTGAGTGTCTATCATGTCTTAAAGGTGAGAAGAAGGAAGAGTTGTTGAAGAGATTATTGTTAATGTAATTGAGCAGCAAATTGACAGTTATTTCCACATGAAATGGTAAACTTGGACTAGGAAAGGTATGTTTTTCTCTTAAACATCCATTAACCTCTGCTCAAGGGAATGTAGAAGTGGGATGGTGAGCCTGTGAAAACAACATAAACACAGACAGAAACACACTTCTTGGGCACGGCAATCATGAAATGTAAGACTTTTCAATTCTTGGGGAAGTAAGGATAAGGAGTCAGAAAAAGTGCCACCTTGGAGTTCTGAAGGGTAGACTTTGGCCTCTTTAGGAGATTGGTTGACAGACTGCCATGGGAAGCAGTCCTGAAGGGCAAAGGAGTACAGGAGAGCTGGACATTCTTCAAGAAGGAACTCTTTAAGGCTCAGGCCATCCCAGTGCACTGTAAGATGAGCCAGTGTGGAAGAAGATAAGCTTGGCTGAACAGAAAGCTTTGACTGGAACTCAGGAAGCAATGGAAAATCTATGGCCTATAGAAGAAGGAGCAGGCAACTCAGGAGGCCTACACAGGTGTTGTGATGTTACACAGGGAGAAAATTAGAAGGACCAAAGCCCAATTAGAACTTAATCTGGTTACTACTGTAAAATACAATTTAAAATGCTTCTATAAATATGTTAACATCAAAAAGAGGGCTAAGAAAAATCTCCAACCTCTATTGGATCCAGGGGCAAATATAGTGACAAAGGATGAGGAAAAATCTGAGGTACTGAATGCTGCCTTTGCCTCAGTATTTAAAGGTAAGACCAGTTGTTCTCCAGGTATGCAGCTCCCTGATCTGGAAGGCAGGACCAGGGAGCAGATTGAAGCCCCCCATATTCCAAAGGGAAATGATTAGCAACCTGCTACAACACTTAGATACAGACAAGTCTATGGAGCCAGATGGAATCCACCCAAGGGTACTAAGGGATTATGAATATATGATTCACATTTCACAGAAAAGTTCTGGGATTCCAACTGCATGTTTTAAATATTCAGCATCTTAGCTGTTTAGCTGCTAAGCAACAGCAACAACAATACTTACTCTGATGTAAATGAACTGAGTAGATGCATTAAATATTAAAATCAATAGTCTACTTAGATTATGAACCTGGGACAGGTGTGGATGTTATTAGTGGTGTTCACTAGTAAATCTGTTTTACTGATACTCTGCTCCAGGTTATATTCCTGCTACCTAAAGGAATAATCAAGTGTAACTACAGGATTCCTTGTGTATGATTATTGAAGTCATTCTATATGATAAAGATTTTTTCCTCCTGGTTCTTGGAAAGAATTTGAAAGATTTTGCCTTTACTTGCTACTTTTCTATCCTGTCTGCTGCAAATAAGCATCTTTTCAGGGAAAAAGGCCATTGAACAAATATCTTAGAAAGCTGATGTTAAGGCAGGACTGTCAAATTAATGGCAATGTCAGTGAGGTTTTATCAATTTAGTAGCAAACAGAGTTGAGTTCATCATGCCACTGAGAAAGTCTGGAAGAGCTTTGAGTCATTCCTACTGTACCAGCTAGGTCATTTTTGAGTGGTGTGTTAGGCTTATATACTTCAGCTGAAGCTCTCATAGAAGAATTGCCTGCTGAGAGCAACAGATACTCACTTGTTTCATTCCACAGCTGGAGATTTAGACTAGTTAGACCTCCAAAATGGAGCAGTCTTAATAACTGTTCTGGGTATGTTCTTTCTGGTTAGCTTGGGAGGACAGTGACCAATTCTTGTTCATATTTTCCTTTAACATTCTGTTTGTCTTCTAAACTAATCTTACATTTTATCTTCTTTTTCTGATCTTGACAATAAGTATAATTAACTGGATTAAAGACAAATTATATAAAAAACCCTATGACTTTTTTTCAGAATTTGAAATGTTTACATTTAATTAAATTTTTAAATTTTGAAAGTATTTCATTGCTCAAAATGGGTAGAAGCCTACAGACATTAATTGACAGTATCCTATATATTCGTATTACAAAAAAAAATTATGGATGATGAAAAAAATGCTGAAATATTTTTGCTTATATTTTTGGAACAAAAACCTGAAAGAAATATAAGCTTAAATTAAGTACAATGAATTGGAGTAAAGTGCTAGGATCAGGAGTATAATGTAGAGAATGAAGAAAAGTAATTTAGATGATCTGAAAATTGAGTAAATATGCTTCTTTGAATTTAAGAATTTACATAATTTAAGAAAATGGTCAAAGTATTTTCAAAAGCATTAGTGGTTATCTTTGATAACTCAATGACAGGTGACATGCTAGGAGAAAAGAAAAAGAGCAAATGCTCTATCTGTTTAAAAGAAAGAAAATACTACTACTACTACTAATAATAAAAATCTGGGGAATTATAGACCAACCAGTATGACTTTGAAACTAAAATATCTAATTATATAAAAGATATAATTATATAGCAGATGAGGTAATAAATAGGTCACATGAATTCACCAAAAATTACAAAATTGTGGAATCTATGTCTTTCCAGCTTTTAGACAACTGATGAAATAATAAGGAGTAAAGGAAAGTGAAAAAGACATGAACATTTTATCTTCATATTTGTAAGATATCAGATTCTGTCTCATATGATGTTCCTAAAAAAAGGAAAAAGAAAACCTAAGCAAATGAGGCTTCTCATATCTATATGAGAAGACCATATTTAAGGAAAAATAGTGGTTTCTAATCAAAACTAAATACTGTTCTCAGTAGTAGGACCCTAATTTATGTCTCAGTAGTGACTTCAAAGACAAAGTGGTGAACTTCCTTATAAAATTTTTAGGTTACAGCAAGTGAGAAGGGTGCAGTGACACAGGAGAACAAGATTAAAATGCCAGATATTCTCAATAAATTTGGGAGTTGGTCTGGAATCATGGTAAATTTCAATATATCTTGGGGAAAAATATTACTCTTTGTGATCAAATTAAGAAAACCAAGTACATGTTAGCCAGCTAATGTGCAACAGATTATAATTACTAAGAAATTACATCATATAATTTAATAATTTCTGCAAATATATCTATTTCTATTACTAACCATTTCCACTCCCTTTCTCCCTATACACTCTCCTGTTTACATTATGGAAACAAGCTCACTGAGGCAGCAGCAGTGCATCTGTGGAATTTGTTTTATATAACTGTGGTTTTGTTTTATTCAGAGAAAATTCAGTAAAATGATCACATCATTTAGTGGAAGCATGCAGGAGCTTGCTAAAATTGCAAGAGTACTAAAATATTGCAGAAAAATGCATATTGCTAAGAAATTTCATCAATCTCTTTTTGTAAGAGTTCAGTAACGAAGAACAGAAACTAGTTAAAGCTTGAAGAACATGTAAATAATGCTTATTTTCCTAACTTTTTCTGCATGCTTTGCTTATTTTAGCTATCACAGAGATTCAGCAAAGTGGCTATTATATTTGTTTTAATACCAAAGAAGTGCAGCCTGGTCTAACTAGTAAACACAACAGATTTCAATACAGTTTGAAAATTAATGGGTCACAGTTTTTTTTTTCTCAGAAGAGACAATATTCAAATTGTTGCAGTGAGCACAGCAAGCAGGGAGTATAAACATATTTTTTCACCAATATATAGATAATCATTACAGAGAAGGAAGATCTCCATATGTTTCATATAAAAGAGAACAAAAACCTCATGGAGAGGAAGATCTGAGAGTTATGTTAGAAATCCCATGATAGGTAAAAGAAAATAGTCAATTTGAGGCTTATTTTAGGAGATTTTTCAGTCGGTCCTGTCTGTAAACACTTCAATTCTTCTGTCATTCCCTACCAGTTTTACCAGTGAAAGTAAAGAAAAGAAGACATTTTTTCCAAGTTGCCTCTTATAAATCTAGTTACAAATTCATACTTAAGAAAACTTTGTTCAAAACATGGGAAAAGTTGGAGATGTTTGACGTTACAGTTGAGGATGATAGCACAATTCAAACTTTGTGGACACACTGTTGACTGTGTAATTATATGTACATAACGCATAAGAAGCAAGTCACAGTACTACTCATCATGAATTATTTTTCTGTTGCCATTCCAGATTTTGAATGACAGCTTGTACTCAAAAAGGCCTTTGTCGTTCTTTATTTTGGTCCTTCAGAGAGATTTATTTGTGACTAAGACTACTAAGACTTCAGGTAGAAGTGACTAGCAAACTGTGCTAAGTTAAGTTTACTTCTCTGGTACATTCTAAGTGCAGATGTGTGCAAAAATGACTTTTTCACAATCCATTTCCTTGCCTAGGCTTTGAGGTATTGTATATCACTCTCTGATGTTCTGAAAACCACAGCACTGTTAGGACATTTTCATTTTACGAAATGGTGAGCTGAAAGATGCCAAAAAGAATATAGATCCCCTGTCAACCCACCCTGGCCTGTGGGTTATCAATCTGTGAGATGTGGTGCAGAAAGGTAATTTTTTCATTTAAAGAAAAATGTGAAAATTTTCTGTTTTCTAAGTACAGATTTTCATAAATGAATAGCTGCAATGAAGTCATGCTTATTGCTCACCTTATAGTTTGCCTAAAAAAATTAACCAATTTTTAAACACTAAAAAATATTCTGCCTTTATACCTTTGATCTTTTTGTATCACTATGCTGTACAAATAAACTGCTATTTGTTCAAATGTTCCATGTAAAACACTTTAATAAAAGTCAAATATAATGTTTCTCAATGAACCTTCACAAAGAAAACAAGAATGTGATAAAGTATTATCTTTTGGAGAAGTAAACACATCTTAAACAATGGAATCTAAACGTGTTCCGAATCATTTCATAACGTAAGTTTTTTTCCCCCCCCCAATGACTTTAATACTGTGATTGTTACAAAACCACAGGAGGATCGTGCAAGGCAATTAGTGTCAATTTTTAGATCTTTTCCTCTGAACACCTTTTCCATGACAATGGTAAGCATATGCTTCAAAGGTACATTTTTTATGGTTTGAACAAGCCATCTAATTCTTCTGTGACTGTATCTGCTCATCAATTCCCCATACTGTTAGTCTTGAACACTGATTATTAGAGTGCCAGAAAGCTTCTTGCTACAATCTTAAGGCATTAGGACTGAAAAAACCACCCCTCCATATCCTTGCAAGACTATTTTTACTATTGTTCTCAGAAGTTTATAATCTCATTCTGAGCTACAGAAACCCTTTACTGAAAAGATAAGAGACAATGTCACTAACATAGCCTTGATATAACTAATTATTTTGCTGTCTTTTCACAGTACATTGTCACAGAAATACATGACTACTATTCTGTGCAGAGTAATATACAACAAATAAAATCAATGCTATCTAGCAGGTAAAGATAAAAAATGTCACAAACATACCTTTTCACAAAGGACTATATATTCAGCTCAAGGGATTCACAGTAAGCTGTAAAAGTTGAAAAAAATGTTGGAATTTTGAAAAGATTAATACAGAGGCCATTGCTGGAGTGGGGAAAAACTGTGACTGCAAGGAAGAAGTATAAAAGCACATACTCTTCTTAAAAGGTAAATTGAAAAGTGTGTTTACAATTCAGGCTAATTAATAAACTACTTAACATTGCAAAGCAGCAGTAGAATTTCTGTGTAAACAACTAAAATAAACACAAAATTAAGTAGGTCATTTACTTGGTAAATCAGGGATGGCCTGTAGTATGAACAAATACAGTAGGCAAATTTTGAACAGAAACTGAGCACTGAAAAGTCCAATTTTCAGGTAACCTGTCACATTAACAAGCCTGTGTAGCCTCCAAATAAAATACATGGGCACTGTTACTGTTACTCCAGAATCAGCTGGAGAAAAGAAAACACTACAAAAGAAGCTTAGGCTGGACTGGTTGAATGCAATCATCTCCAACTGAGAGAACTAGAAAATATGCATTATACATAAAAATGTTCCTGATCCTGAATTCAAGTAGTTAAACCTCTAAGACACTGGAGCTGAACGTCTTGCCTGGAAGTAAATAAATAAACTTCTAGAAAGGAATAAAATGTAGATCAGTTGTTGTAATTTACATAAATTAATTAACTACTAATTGGGCCACAAAGTGTTATTATATGTACCAGTAGCGTGACACTGCCCTGTGAAGAGAGATTTTGAATGACTGCATTGCAACACAAATTTCAGCTAAGTTCTTGAATACCTGAGAAAATGCAGACCATAATGTTAATTTAAGAGGATGTGAATTAGAGATGAAAGATTCTGAAAGAAACCTTCTGAAAGGTCATTTTTTAGAGCAAAGTTTTGTTGCAGAGGGGAGTTTTCAGCCTCTTTCACTTTCCCTACTTGCTGGCAGGATCAGTAACAGAAAAAACTCAAACATTAAATGAAGAGGCTTTGGTGCCACAAATCTGCTTCCTCCTAAAGCATTCATCTTTCTTACAATAAGAGCAGTAACAAGAGAACAAACTGACATTGGAAATATAGTTGATTTGTATGCAAGTTTTATGCAGTCTGAGCCCCTAGCCTTGTGTGCCTTTAAGAAAAAAGACAAAACACTGCAAATACCACTATTTCATATAACTTATAAATTACCATAAGAACAATATATCTGTGAATCATATATATGTGAGTGAAATGCCCAGGCAATGATGTAAGGATGGATATTGGAGCCTCCAGATTGAATATATTGGAATAACTACTACCAATTAACTTCTGTATCTCCTACAAGTCTAATATAATTTATTTCTGAGTAGAAATAAATTCCTGTATAAAGTAGTGATTCAGTATCCCTCTTTTTTTTAACAAACTTTTTATGGTCAACAGTGCTTTATAGAAGATTTAATACTAATAAGCATTAATACTAATTTATATTTCAAATGACTGAAGATCATCTTCAGAGATAATACGCTGGTGGGTGAAGGGGTATGGTGAGTACCTTCTAAGAGGATAGCCACGTGCAATTAAATTGTAAATGGAGGTACTGTAGTGATAAATATGCCTGCATCTTACCCATTGGTGCTGCCTTTACTACTGCTAAGAAAGAGGGATTTCAGTTTTGTGAAGGGGCTGAGAGGAGAGGAAAAACATCAGTACAGGAGGGAAATGCACAGGGAAAAGGGCTTCCTATGTAATCAATCACATATCTGATGTTATGTATAGTTTTTCTTCAGTGGAGTAAACTGAAGCTTTCTCATAGAACTGAATGTCAACAGCATCGGTCTTCAGAATGCAGTAAATTCATTCAGAATTGTCATCAAGAAAGGTCAGGAACACGCTGATGTTGTAGGAAAGCCTGGATTATTTTCTTCTGTGCTTTAAGAGATGTAAATAGTAACAGCTGCAACAAAGATATTCTATAATTAGGTTTCATGCTGGTTTTGGAAGTTGCTTGTTATAGATCTTTTAATAGTAGGTGAAGTGACAGTTTGAAAATGTTGATTTGGACTTTCTGCTACTTTAATGAAAAAAATATTATTTTTCAAGGTCTGTGGGTTTTGTCATATCGTCATTTTTGTGCCAGACAATTGGAACTCCTCTTTGACGTAATTTTTGTAATGCTGTGACTGTTCTTAATTATTTTTGTTTATAAAACAAACATCTTTATCCTGTCTGACTTGAGAATTTTTATCCAAACTATGAGGCAATTCTACTAGTTGGGAATCTGTCCCTATCATCTTTTAAAGTGTGGTAAGGATCTTCAGACTAACAAAGACAAGTGGATAACCAAAAGTGATGGATTTTTCCCTCAAACTGTCTTAGACTGGTAGTTTAGTAAGTTATTTAAGCCAGGTATCAAAAAGTCTAACTAAGGATCTTTCTTTACTAAAAAAATTGAGACAATGGAGTTACTGCCTGAATTATAAAGCTGAAATATAAAATTTTCCTGGCCCAAGCGAAGAGAACATGTATAGATTATCAGTTGTCTCTGACTCCTGTGCACAAGATGCTGATTGACAACCTGTGAATCTAATGACCAGGTAGAATCCTGAGCCTGAAAAGAATACACATAAGTATGCAAGAGAAGTGCATTTGAGATTTCCAGGCAGAGCAATGTTGTCTCCTTTTTGTTTATGTGATGTTCAAGGACTTTGAGAACAACTCTAAAATCCCAAATTATTACACATTATCTCCTTCTGGAAGGACTGAGGTGTTGGAACAAGAGGGATGCACAGTTTTGAAATATACTCAAAAGTAGAAAAGGTTCCAATAGAGCATTAGAGAACTGCAGTGTCATAGACATTGTGCTAGGTTGCACTGAGTTTTATAAAAATTCAATTAATTTTCTCTTTCCTGTGTAAAAACGTGGGAAGAACAAATATAATCCAAACAGAGGATTAGGGAAAAGGCAAAATCTATTACAGATCAAGTAGTATTTCTTCCCAAAGACATAAAATATTCAAAAATCATTATTTTTTTCCCTCTTCTTCCGCTAACTTGCAGGAAGTAAATGCAGTGAAACCACAATCCTCAACCTCTTCCCATTCCATCCAGCCCTCACTCACACACAGCTTCTGCAGCTTCATCTGAGACAACTTGTCCTGGACGGGAACAAAGAACAAGGGAGAATTCCCATAGGGTAAAATTGGATATAGATATTACCAGGCCAATTCCTGCAGTTTCTGCCAGTTGGTGGCCAGTTGGCTCCAGCACCACCCACCACCTTCTATCTATAATTTGGTCAAATAATGTAATAAATCTAATTTAAAAACCATGTCTGTGGTTTGGATTTGGATTTTTTTCATTATAAATGATGTCATCCCCTGACAGTTCTTGTTCCTGCATTGCAGCCTTGCTTCCCTTCCTTCTCATAACTATTCTGTTCATTTCTATCATTTCCTGTAACATGCAGAGATACTTTGTAATTGAAACCATGGAAAATTATGTATGTATGTTGATTACCCATAAGTTAATTCAGTCCCTTATATAACTTTCCTTCCCACACATAATTTGCCTTATATTTTATTTGAAAATGTTTTGGGAGTCTTGATTTTGTATGATGCCTACTGAGTGTTATTCACATACTGTTGAGGTATTTGTTATCCTATTCCTTTCACAAGCAGAGGAAATTATTTGAGTGTATACTTTCTTGAAGTGCCAAAGAGCAGAGAGCAGGTTACAAGCTGTAAGTCTGACATATGCTGATGTTTCCAGCTTAATGTCTGGTATTGCTCTAAACCAAATCTCTAACAACACTCTGAGGGGACCAGATTCATAGCTTGTTGTACATAGGGAATGCTTAAAACTTTTTTGAAACTCCTTTTGCTGACAAATATAATTTATTATGTTAGAGGCATAGATATGACTGACTCACAGACACCCTTCTAGTTGCATTACATATTTCTTATCCCTGTCATATTGAAATCCATTTTGAAGTGAAAGCTGTTTATTCATCTTAAATGCTGCTGAGGCTGTCATAAGCATGGATAAGAAGACAAGTGCTATATTTTAGCCCAAAGTTAGCAAAAGCCCATGACTCAGAGGCAGCTCAGGTTGTGGTTTTAATCCGGCTTTCCTTTTTTCAGTTTTATTTGATTGTAAGTATGTTACTGCATTAGATGCACCAGCACTGAAATACACAAGTAATTCTCTGCACTGATACACTGATAGTTGTCTATTTGACTACATTAGGGATTCATTTATGACGACAGCCCAGGTTCAGATAAATTTGTTTTCACTCATCATGTGGTTAAACTAGCTACTTTTTTGTTACCCTTGAGGCTTTCAAAAGGCCATCTAACTTAAAAAAAAATTAACTCAGTTTTGTGTATACCTGGGAAATATCCCAAATTGGATTCAGGGTCTCTATGGGGCAAAAATGCTAGTTTCAGAGAAACTTACGGACCCTTTATTCACCTTTTAACATGGCTTACAGAAGAAAGTATCACTGAAAGACTCATGAGTCAGTCCTGGACTCCTGCAGTCTATAACCCAATGTAAAGGTAAAAAGGATATTTATTTCATTTCGTGCTAATATACTGGACCATAGACAAAAGAAGTCTCGTAATGGAAGTCAATTATTCCTGCTAAGGGAGCGGCAATCTCCAGTATAGAAGCAGGTAAAGTGATAACTTCTTCACAGTGTAAGAAGCATAATATATATAATACTCCAGAAACGTGTTGTGGCAGATAGTTCATCTGTTCCTTATATGCAGCTATATATATTACTTAGTGGACAGATGTCTGTAACTTCAGTCCAGGCAGTACTATTGCATCACCTAAGCTGCTGAGCTGTAACTAATCCTCTTCTAGCTGATGCCTTAATGCAAATACACTTGAGCAATTTCAAGGTGTTGTGTAGGCATATGGGGAAAATGGAAAATCAAGAATATAAATTTAAAAAAAAATAAATATAGATTTTGGAATCCATGGGAATCATTTAAAGCTAGTAGTTGAAATACCTCTAATGGCTATATTTTTTATTGCAAAGTCAAAATGCTGAAGTATATGATGTATTTGGACATACTTTAATGAGTTGTACATGAAAATGTTCTGTGAGACAAGCAATGCACACAAAATCTCCAAGGGAAGCTCATCTGTTAATGTCAAGATGCTGTACAAGAATGTGTGAGTAATAAAATTTCAGTTTCTGAGGAACTTGATTCTGTAAAATCCACCGAATGTGAACCTTTGCTTAGACCTCTGGGCAATATTTTTTTTTTTAAATGACATACTGTGCTGTAGTCTTTGATATAATTTTAAAAAAATTAAAAAGTTGCATTTGTCTTCAGAAGTGGTTCTATAATGCTCTTCAAGAAATTTCACTTTTTAAGAAGAATCTTCTGTTATTTGAGTCATATATGCCAGACTCATAAAACAAGCAGAATTAAAATTAAAACTTGACTTTATGGAAAAATAGGATGTGGTTTTGTAACTCTATTTTATGGTTTTTTTTAGAAGAAGCAAAAATTAACTAAGCACTCAGCATGAATCATAGAATCATACTCTACAATACAGATAATGCCTTTCTTCTTTTTTATATAGTACTGGAACCACTGAGCCACTCTATTTCCTTCCTGCATTTTTTGTGTACACAGAGTTTGTGTGTTTGTATGTGCATACATAGATCTGCATGTCAGTATAGATGTCTATGTATATCCACTGTACAAAACGTAGAACAGTTTGTTTCTGCACTTATGCACAGCCAGTATACATATACTTAGTCAGAGATGATAGCCTACCTGTGTGGATCTGAAAGAAAATCATGTAACTTATTTTAATAAATCTTCAGCAAAATAGTCATTATGAACAACACTCATTATGATCTCCAGGCAACTCTGCATTTGCACAATACCAGAGGCTCTCTTTGGTTTACCATTGTGTGTACATCACTGAAATTAGAAGTGTGATAGATTTATCTTCTGATCTGCCTAGGTTTATCTCACACTGAAGTATCTCAATCCTTAGTAGAAAAAATATACCTTGAAGGAGATCCTGAAAGACACTTTTCCAGGAGTTTGTTATATCATGCAGAAGCTCGTCCTATAAAGTGCTACTCACTGAGAATTCATACACTCAGTAAACAGACTTCTTGGTTCAGGCTAATTAATCAGACTTCTTACCCAGAATAGAATCATCCAAAAATACTTTGTATAATAAGATAAAAAAATTAATAATCCACAGCTGACTCAAGGCATGCTCACAGTAGGCCCAGAGGCACTTCTCAGGGCTGCATGAGGCTGCTAGATACAGTGCGATGACAGTGGTAAAGCAGAAAGGAACTCAGTCCTTTGCATCTTGTTGTGGGTCAGGGAAAACAAACCATAGCTATGGATCTAAGAATTTATTGTTATTCCAATTTATGTTTTAACAATTTAGAAGTCCAAATTATGTAATCCTAATACTCATGCGGAAATTAACATAGAAAAGCTTTGTTAATAATACAGGTAAATTTGTTACAGAAAAAGATCATTCTACTAAAAACTGTATATTGTCTCTCCTGATGATACCCTGGGTCCTAAGGATGAAAATTTATTCTTCCAAGAAAGCAGAATGGGGAGTGTGTGTGTGTATTTGTCATCCGAGGTCTTTGGAGGGAGGAGTATGATGAAGAGTTTCTTCCTCCTCCTTCCCAAGAGGAACAAGACATTCATTACGTATTTCTCCTTAATCTTTTCCTACATTTTCCTGAAGCACATTGCTTTTTTTATGTTTCCCAGCTGAAATTTGAAATACACCCCTCAGTACCCCCCAGCCCCTGCTACCAAGAATCTGTTATTTGAGAGAGCAGAGCTTTGTCTTCAGAAATACACGATCCTCCAAAAACCACTTAGACAAATAATGGGTTTTTTGCATTGGTCTTGACTAGTAAGTTCTGCCCTTGTGGCTTTCAGACCTCTCATGTGGGGGGAATGAAGTACTACTAGCAGCAAAAGAAGATCGAAGGTAGTGATCACTTAAGCCAAGTGGACATACTGAAATCAATGACACTGGATGGGATGAACCCGTGACTCCTAAGGAAAGTGGCCAGTGTCAACAAGAGACTACTTCCTATTATTTTCTATCAGGTCACAATGATTGGGGAGGTTCCTGATTGCTGGGGAAAAAAGAACAAATATCATGTCCATTGTAAAGAATGCAAGAGGGAGGATCCAGGGAGCTACAAGCCAGTCAAACCTTAGAAATCAGAAGAAAGCAAGTTTTCTTAGGTACATGCAGGATGACATGATAAGGACCCTCATGGCTTTACCAAGATAAAAAAAAAAAAGAGTCCTTCACTTTTGTAAGGATCAAAAAAAATTAAATATGAGAAAGGAGAGCATGTTCCATAATGGCAGAGGATCTACACTGGGAGAGGCTTTTGATGAGTCCAATAATCAAAAGACTGAGAATATGGAGATTGATACAGAGAAATGCTCGATACATTTCTCAGCTTGATGCCCTTAGAAAAACAGAGCACACAGCTGGGCATTTTCAGTTTCCCTCTTAAAAGATGGTTTGCCTAGACAGTGATTTGCATGATGTGTAGCACACCTCATTTTTGACAGTAACACTGCTGTCATGTGGTTGTTACTGGTGGAAACATAGGCAATATTCCTAAATCCCAAATAAGCCTTGTTTTTGAGTTGTCAGTCTCATCTAAGGAAGTCTCAGACAGGCAGCAGCATGGCAGGCTTAGGTATCCCAGGACACCACCAACTCACAGTGACTCAAATCCTTGTCACATCCCAGTTGGTATCAGTCTATAGAACGAAGCAGGAATCCTAAAGTAATTCAATAGCCTAGTTTCATCAACAGCAAATTATAATTTCCTATTTGTTTTATCTCATTAGGAAATAATCATAGAATTGCTTTGGTGGAAGAGACCTTCAAGATCATCAAGTCCAACCATTAAGCCAGCACTGCCAGGTCATCACAAGAAAGGACAAAGAAAATAAAACTGACATCATCCACACTGACTGAGCTTTTCAGTTCTTGTTTCTTCACAGAAGGAACTCTGTGGATCTTGGTGAAAGGAAGTGCCGAGGAAGATTGATTGCGGTTTACAAGGGACATGGATGTCTGAAGGGAGCATATCTAATTTTGTATCCCCACCTCCCTGCTGATGATGTTGCCTTCCTTTTTTAATGAAAGTCTAAACTTGAGTGCTGCAGGAAGATTCTTCTTATCATGTCATTAGTGAAGTCACAGCAAGTCTGTTATCTTATGATTTCCAGTCCTGTTCTTTAACCAAACTTAGATCTATAGTATCATTTTATAATCTATTTTATAAACATTTTTATGGCTCTGAAAATGCCTAGTCCTAAGAATAATGTTTGAAAAGTCAAAGTGTATAGTGATAGAGTAGGCATATATATATTGTCCCTTGTTTAAATTTCACAAAACACATACATTAAAGCAAGTCCTGGCAGGCACCCTAAGGCTTTGAAGTATCTGAATTGTTTCAGTGTGGTTCTTTTTATAAGGAACTTATTTCCCCAGATGACTGGAGAACATGCTATTAAAAAAAAAAAAAAAAAAAAAAAAAAAAAAAAGAAGTATTTTACTTGTTAAGCTTAAAATAGCCACAATCAGTAAGCTATTTGTTACTTCAAATATTTTCTAGAAGGAAAAAGAATAAAGCTAAAACTTAACATCTGCAACTACCAAAATTTAAAATAATTTCTGGTGTGAGAAGACCTTGCTATGATTTATGCTTTTGAAGGCATCTGACTAGGTATTGCTCTGTTCTTCCATTAAGGCTGGATTTTAATCGAACTAAGCCTGTGGTTGTCTTTACATATGTCATAGGATAGTGCTGGGCCAGCCACTATGTGAATGAGATATGTTCTTTACTAACCCCTCTCCCTTCCCAAAGAGAAAGGGAATAAGGGAGAGACACATGGATTGGAAAAGAAAAATAAAACAACTCTAATGAAAATAATAACAATGAAATGAAATATATACAAATATATACACAACCAGTACTGAACTCAACCCCCGTGACATCATTTGTGCCACCATCACCACTGATGCCATGGGCAGGCACTTCTGCAGTTGGATTCAGGAATGCATGGATCAGTATTGAAGGCAACACGGACAGACTCCTCCTCAGATGCTGGCCATTGAAGAAGAGTGCTTGACACTTGTCATCCCTCAGCTTTATACTGAATATGACATACATAGAATGGAATACTTTGTTGGTCAGTTTAAGGTCACCTGTTCTCTCCGTTCCTCCCAGCAGGTCCAATTCCTTGCTTACTTGCACCCCCAGTGTGGTACACAGGATTTAGCAGTGACTTTAGTCTCCATAAGAGCAAATATAAACAAGAACCATCCTACACATCAATCCTTACTAGTAACTATAAACTTCAAGTGTTATCACTTCTAGAAGCAGACTCTCTCTGCAAGAATATGCCATTAACTTCAGAAAGTGCATTTAGTTAGAAGAGACTAAGCTGAAAAGTAAAATCACTGAACAGAATTAGTCCTATTCTAGCTCAAGCCAGGACAATATAATGTATATACAAATACATACAAATGTCTCTTAACAGATCATTATGTACATTGATTTAATTTTCTATTTGTGTCCTATTGTAGCCACTTTGCAAACAGTCTTTCAGACTGTAAGAGCCTGAGAACAGTGTGGGCTTTGCATTTGCAGAAAACTACAGAACATCAACTTGCAAATTGCAGCGTTTTGCTCTGTATCATCCCTGTTTCTTATGTTGGATTTCAATGGCAAACAATTAAATTACCTTGTACTGAATGAGGCCAATATTGTTACCATTATTTAATGTTAATCCCATACTTACTTTTGAATATTTATAGGGTAGAAAAAAGGTATATTAGTTATTAAAACAGAAAATGTATTTTTACTCAATGATAATTAAAAAGAAATATATATGGCATATTCTCTTTTTAAATAATTTCCTGTCAGTAGCTAATCCACACCTACATCAGTTATTTCGCTCGCATGTGTTTTTGTTATCAGTGCAACTGGACTATATAAAGCTATGTGTACAATAAAAAAGCATATAAAATCTAGATGGTATTGTATATCAAGTACAAAATTAAATTTTTCAGCTAACTCACCTTAGTCATACCAAGAAGGGGAGAAGGCCAGGAATTATTTGCTGTAGATAGACAATACTAAGTCTGAAGCTATAAGAGAAAAAAAAAAAAAAAAAAGAATTACAAGCTCGTACCATGAGCTTTGAAGTGTTATAGCAAACATGATATGAGATGGCAAATGGCTGAATCATTAATTGAGACTTATGAATTTATTTTCTTATTCTTTGCAAAGAGAAATCAATATGTCAGTGTTGTAGAGTCATGTCCAACATGGAGGCAGGAACGGACTTACATGTGGTTTGCTTAAAAGCTTAAATGACAAGCACTTGGGAGGTGTACAGAGAGTTCATCACAAAGAAGTGCTTTTTCTGATAATCCAGAGAATTTCCAGCTGGAAAATTGCTGAAAAGTCCAAGGCATGAGGCTCATCAAGGCCAAATGCTGGGTCATGCACTTAGGTCACAATGACACCATGGAACGCTCCAGGCTTGGACAAGAGCAGCTGGAAAACTGTCTGTTGGAAAAGCACCTGAGGGTGTTGGCTTACAAGTAGCTGAATATAAGCCAGCAGCGTGGCCAAGAAGGCCAACAGCACCCTCAATTATATCAGAAATAGTGTGGCCAGCAAGACTTGAGATGTGATTGTCCCCCAGTACTCAGCTCTAGTGAGGTTAAACTTTAACAGTTATATTAATATATAACATAACAGGCATATTAATTAATACGTATAATTAAAACGATGGGCTAATTCTGTTTATAGCATCATATTTATTGTAAGAGAAAGTATAATTAGTAAATAGACAATTGTCACAATAATATGCAAACCACATAACAGAAGCTGTCCTGATAGGAAATTTAAACTCCTGTTTTGTAAGAAATTTATTGCTTGCTTTTAAGTGGTCCAAGATAAATAAAATGATTACATTTCTATATTTTGGACTGAAAAGTGCAAGTCCGGAGATAATTTTTTTAAAGGTATATATTTTCTAGAGCTTTCCTGGGGATTCTCTTGCTGCTTAGAACCCAGAATAGTGGGACTTGGTGACACACTGGTTATCAAGACAGAGATGAATCACCTAGCAGGGCAGTAAGAAAAATGGACCCTGAAAACTCAGTAAAATATAGGCAGCCTTAATAAAGGCAACTTGAAATCTCATGGTCTGCCTTGGGAGGTTTGTCCAGGTTGTGTGCACAGTGTTTGAAGGGGAGAATGATAGGAGAGCATAAGATCACTAGATTGCAAGATATGTTTACATGGCTTCATTATCACTCTCTCCACCACTTCAGTGCATCCACATCATACATGTTACAGTGTCACTTTGGAGATTCTCAACATCCCACCTGCCAAACAGGCAAAAGGATAAAGGACAGCATTAGTGTACTAGCCAATACTAAATAGCAAATAGTTTTCTATCAGAACTTTAGCAAAATGGACACACTTTCATAAAAGAAACAGAGCAAACAGTATTTTCTACCAGAGAGAACCATTCAGTTGAACAGTTTCTGATCAGTTTAACTGGCACCTTAACAGACAGTTAAGGTTAAGTTAGGCACCTTAACCTAGACAGAGAAAGTGACCCTCAACATACAATATATTACTTTCAGATGACTAAAATCTAATACTATAGAATGGATAATCTATAAATTCATTCTGCTATTTCATCATTTGAGTTAATTCTATTTTATAACTCCTTATCAGAAAGAATTTCCATTTATAAACACCTCATTTATGTTTAACTTACAAAGACAGAAGTTTTTACTACTATATATAAACTTCATGTTGCTTGCTTTCCTGTTAACATAATCTGCTACTACCAGATAGGAAAAAAAGATACAGAATATGGAAACAACAGTATTAAAATTTTAAGGAATCTCATGCTAAACTGATAACATTTTTATTTTGCCTTGACTCCCTTTTGGTTTCTGGAGAAAAATACAGAAATGTATGTAAAGCTACAAAAGCATGATTTATATTTTAATTTTTTTATTTCTTCCAAATCTTTTGCACTATTAAGAAGATGAAAAAACATGTATCACTATATCAGAAGAATTCAAATTACACAAGAGTAGACTGTCACTTTCATTCCAGACTTAAATAATGTGTAGCATATACCTCCACTGCCTCAGGAGCAACCTAAGTAATAGAATTGATCTCTTATTGCCTAACTCCAGAAGAAGATTACTCCACTTAAATGCCCACTTATACCAATGCAGAGATGTACAATACTCTGTATTTTTCAACTCTTCTCAATTTACTTGCATACCTATATGGGGAAAGAAGTAATTTACTGGTGTTTGTTCCATTTTCCAACAAAGAATATTAAAATTGGGGTGTCTTACATTTCTTCTGTATTCTTCACTGTTTATGTTGAGAACTAGGAAGGGGATAAAACCCCTTACTAGTTTATGTGTGATCACTCATCCATACTTGAAGCAGAAAATGAGAATGAGTCAGAAAACTTAAAATCTGTATGTTTTACTTCTATTTTCACTGATGATACATTTTGCAGACTCTGGCTTTCTGTCTGGTACAGATTTCAGTCTCACAAATTGCTTTCAGCTACATGGTATGGTCCCACTTATTAGACACAGTGTGTGGAATAGAATATATCCTCCTCTGCTTCTGACACAACAGAATTATACTTAATTTCATGTTTCATTTTAATGAATTCTTCATGAATTCTTGGTTATTTCATTTTCAGTACGGTATAATATTTTCTCTTGAATTTCATTAGAATCTTTTGAATAATTTATTAATATATATAAGTGGATATATTTCCATTGAGACTTACTGAAGTCACTAAGAATATCAGCCCATTTTCATCATGTTATTTTTCTTCCTTCTCATTTTTTTCATTTCTGCTTTGCAGCCATGGGGCAATACTTTATAATAGGGAATATCTTCTTTCATTTAACTTCTTCTTCATTCTGTCTTATTCTCTCACATGCTATAATTGCTTGCTTTTAAGAATGAACCAATTTCATGATAGGATTTATTTCCTCCATCACAAAAGACAAGCATATAGTACAGCAATAGTCTTGGACTACATATATAAAACATTGCATAACAGTATCTTTTCCTTAAAATCTTATTTAATTATCCTAGGAGAAATAAAATATCATTTTAATGCTATCAAGTTTTGTAAAAAAACTAGAATGCCATCAAGTTGTTAATTTTCTAGTTCTGTAGAAATAATAATATAATTTGATATTCTAGTTATTAAAACTGAAAGACTTTTCCATGCCGTTTGTGTTAAAAACATGTTCAGCCTTGGGTAATTTTTAACTGACACAAGATGGACTAGATATTCCTTTTTACCTGTGCAGAAACTTATTAAATAATTGCCTTATCTTGAACAATCGACATGGTTACCAGGACTGTCTTAAATCATAATACCAATAGGATCTTATTCATCAATGGTATATGATTTCTATGAATTGTCATAAATGTATGAGACAGACTTCTTCTCTTAGAAAATGGAAATATGGTAATAAAGCATGAATATTATTCCTGGAAAAAAAAAAAAAAAGCTGAAAGAAAAGTCAACCATCATTCTGCCTATCTAATAATACAGGACAGAGATAGGCCAGTCAAGTAAAAGTGCATCTCTCATATACTTGTAGCAGAAATTATAACAAGAAAGAAGGATAGAGGATATCTCTTATTCTTTTTAATCACTGTGTTGATGTTGTAAAAGTCACAAGCATCTTATCTTTCTGCATTTCTTAAGGAATTAATGACCAGTTGGTATTAATGAGCCTCATTCACCTCTCATGATTAATTTTTTCCATTATTTATTATTCTTCAGAAAATACATTGAATTGTGATCATTACTGTGTAATAGATATAATAACTGACCAAAGAGGTGATTGAGTCACCGTCCCTGATTGTGTTTAAAAGCCACATAGATGTTGTGCTTGGGGATACGGCTTAGTCTCAGTTGAGGATTGGGTTAGAGAGCTGTTAAGCAAACTGAACATCCACAAGTCTATGGGCCCTGATGGGATGCACCTGTGAGTGCTGAGGGAAATGGCAGAGGTCATTTCTAGGCCACTCTCCATAATCTTTGAGAGGTCCTGGAGAACAGGAGAGGTGCCTGAGGACTGGAGGAAGGCCAATGTCATCCCAATCTTCAAAAAGGGCAAGAAAGAGGACCCCAGTAACTATAGGCCAGTCAGCCTCACCTCCATTCTTGGGAAAGTGATGAAACAGCTTCTTGCCACCATGTCAAAGCATGTTGAGGAAAGAAGGCTTATCATGAGTAGTTAACATGGATTCAACAAAGGGAAGTCATGCTTGACTAATCTGATAGCCTTTTATGAGGGCAGTAGATGCGGTATATCTCGACTTCAGCAGGGCTTTCAATATTGTCTCCCATGATATCCTCATAGACAAGCTTAAGAAATGTGGCTTGGACGGTTGTGTGGTCAGATGGATTGGAAACTGGTTGAAGGACTGAGCCCAGAGAGTTGTAGTCAGTGAAGCAGAGTCTAGTTGGAGGCCTGTGGCTAGTGATGTTCCCCAGTGGTCAGTCCTGAGTCCAGTGCTGTTCAATATATTCGTCAATGACCTGGATGAAGGGATAGAGTGTACCCTCAGCAAGTTTGCTGATGATACAAACCTGGGAGGAGTGGCTGACACACCAGAAGGCTGTGCTGCCATCCAGCATGACCTGGACAGGCTGAAAAGCTGGGCAGGAAGAAATTTAATGAAGTTCAACAAGGGCAAGTGTAAAGTACTGCATCTGGGGAAGACCAGCCCCATGTATCATTATAGGCTGGGGACTGATCTGTTGGAGAGCAGCTCTGGGGAAAAAGATCTGGGAGTCATGATGAACAAGAGGATGACCATGAGCCAACAATGTGCCCTTGCAGCGAAGAAGGCCAATGGCATCCTGGGATGCATTAAGAAGAGAGTGACCAGCAGGTCGAGGGAGGTTCTCCTCCCCCTCTACTCTGCAATGGTGAGGCCCCACCTGGAGTACTGTATCCAGTTCTGGGCACCCCAGTTCAAGAAAGACAGGGAGCTATTGGAGAGTCCAGCGCAGAGCCACAAAGATGATTAAGGGAGTGGAGCATGTCCCTTATGAGGAGAGGCTGAGAGAGCTGGGTCTTTTTAGCCTGGAAAAAAGGAGACTGAGGAGTGACCTTATTAATATCTATAAATATGTAAAGGGCAAGTGTCCGGAGGATGGAGCCAGGCTCTTCTCAGTGACATCCAGCAATAAGACAATGGGTAATGGGTACAAGCTGGAGCATAGGAGGTTTTTGGGTAGACATAAGGAAAAACTTTTTCACAGTGAGGGTGATAGAGCACTGGAACAGGCTGCCCAGGGAGGTTGTGGAGTCTCCTCTGGAGACATTCAAAACCCACCTGGACGCGTTCCTGTGTGGTCTGCTCTAGGTGATCCTGCTCTAGCAGCGGAGTTGGACTAGATGATCTTGTGAGATCCCTTCCAGCCCCTAACATTCTGTGATTCTGTGACTAGTGGTGAACTTGATAGAGTAGGGTTAATGGTTGTACTCGATAATCTTAAAGGTCTTTTCCAACCTAGATGATTCTATGATTATTAAAAGTTCTTGTACATACAGCTCTAAACCAACACAGAATTCTCCAAATCTATTCTTTCTTCTGTGATTTGTTTGATAATCAGAGTCCTACTAGTCAGTATAATGAAGCAGTTGCTTCACTGAGGTCTTGGAATACCTTCACATCAAGTTTCAGGAATATTGCTGGTGTGAAAACTGCTGTATTTTACTTGTTGGGACTATTACATTGTCAATTTGTTAGATGTATTCTGCCTTTTTGTACTAGTTAAGCACGTGACTAGGTAGTTATCTGCACTGTAGCTGCAAATGTAAAATCATTCAGCAGTTAGAGATTCAAAGCCATTAGAATAGAAAGAAAGTGAAACATTACATTTAGTAATAAAAATCCCTATGTTATTTTGTAAAATACCAAAACAATTAGATATTCATGTGTCTTTCTGAACAATAGAGGCAATTAAATAGAATGAGAAAGGTTATGTATTGCTTTGCAGCTTAACTAGAAAAATAAGTAGAATAAACTAATATAAAATAGAGAAATGAAATAATAAAATTAGAAAATTACAAATATACTGTACAGCAGAAATTCTGTTAGTATGAGAAAATATATTGGATAAGTTTATGTTTGTCTCTTCCACGAAAGTTGTCTAAAATGACTTGTGAAAAAGTCTACAGAAATAGACTATGCACATATAAAAATCAGTCAAAAAAATATGACATTTACTAAAAGAATGATTTCTATTTTTTTTTAAATTATTTATCCCATAGAATTCTACAACATATACTTCTTGTTCTACAACATATGATTCCTATTCTACAACACATAATTCCTATTAAAATATAGAGGCTGGCTCAGACTAAGGGTATTTAGTTCAGCAGAAATCTTCCATGAAGATAGTACTAAGACTTTTTCTTCAAAAGTAACTTCTTGTTGCTCCAATATTCACTTTCAGGTTCTAAGTGGAATTGAAAAACACTTGCACCTTATTATATACTCAATAGCAGCAAAATTAATGTCTTAAATCTGGAAGTTGGTTGATAGCTGCGCTGTAAATGATGTAGAGGTGTTCACCTCCTTTTCTTCATTGGTGCTTCCCATCTTTCAGGGAAAAAAACAACTCAGAAATATCTTTACCAACTTCACGGAGACTTTATAAGAACTGCATTATAAAATGTCTTAAAATTGATGCTGCTTGAAGGAGAAAAATTGAAAGAAGTGATGAAGCGTGATCATCCAGGATTTTAAAGTAGGTTGTACTTTGGGCACAGGATAAGAAATTTTACTTAAGGAACAGTCCCACACAGTCACAGTAATGCAACTGAATCATCATGAGGAGATCCCTCATCTGTGTCACTGAATTACTTGATTCCAGCTTGTTCTTCCCAACTGCCATGGAAGAAAAACTCTTTCTCTGGAGGTGACAGCTACTGCACTGACTGCATCTGGAGCCAGCTGGAATCTGAATCCTGGGTCCACAATCCATGTTGACTCCTCTCTACAGTTCACTTCTCCCAGCTTTTTTCTGCCTGGTTGCATCAAAATGAAAGGTGGAATTTATGCACTAGGAAGCTAGAGCACCATCCAAAAAGACCTCCTTTGGCCTACCTTTTCTCCCAGAGAGGAACAGGGTGGTGAGGAGGAAGATTTTCCAGTTTTCATCTCCACTTTTTCTAAGAACCAGAGTTTTTTCTTTGATTCCTCAGCCACATAATGTGGTATTTCCCCTAACACATCTCTGTGGCACAAGTCATTATTCTAGTATAAGGGATGATCTTGGAGGCTAGGGCTGAACTCTAATTTCATATTATCTATGGATCTTTCCTCTATATTGTATCTCAACAAGTGCCATTGCAGTCTTAAATTCAGTGCTTTCTGGAGAAAGTCCAAAACATTCATTGTAAAATATTACATTATATTGTTCCAAAACATAGGGCAGTTAAGCATAAATGGAAGTTCTAGTGAATGCTGTGATAATATATGCATAAAGCACTTTTTGACTTCTCACTAATTCCTGAAGAATTAGAAAGCTTGCAGTTTCATATTCATACTATCCTGGCAATCATATGAGATTTACCTCTGGAGAAGAAACTAAAATAATTAAACATTTGTAAAAGAGACAGTCATAAAATAAGTTGTCGCATTGTAAATATATATGGGTTTTTTTTACTTCTTACAGTGCTCCATTTTCTCCATTATATTTCCCCAGATTCTTCTAGCTTTTCCTGATCAACTACCTTAAATTTATTGTGGTCTCTGTAATTTCCTTTTCACATGCAGAACTCCTAGAAAACAGCTGAGCAATTTAATTCAGGATAGCTCCATTTCAGTAAAAGTGAAATATCACTACTGATATTTAATAGGGATAAAAGTGTATATGACAGTAACAGCATCTCACAAGAATATGAAATGCTTAACTAAGCTTCTAAATATTATAAAACTTAACATAATAGTATAAGGATGAGCAACTTCATTAAATATTTTCCTGTGATTCTTCAAGTTATATGTCAAAACTGTCACAAAAAAACCCCACAGTTTCAAGTACATAACTCCCACAGAAATCAGCAGTTTTTAAAAATAATTCTTGATATAAGATTAATATGTATTTTAAAAAACAATAAACCTGAACTACACCGAGGATTCAAAAATTTTGCTATGGAATCTACTTCAAAGTAGTACAAAAACTTGTATATCATTTCAGTGTAACTTTCTAAAATACAAAATTACAAAAATAGAGTAAATTGTCAAAGTAGCTGTAGTGGGTCTGGCTGAGCTGCTTTTCCCCATCCAGCCCTCATGCTGCAGTACTGGGAGCTGGAGGGTGTTG
>WTSP01017686.1:17434-28272 GCA_025331215.1 Actenoides lindsayi
GGAGACCTTCTGGCTCTGACAGCTCCTGACAGGAGGGTGGAGCCAGGGGGGTCGGGCTCTGCTCCCAAGGAACAAGCCCCAGGACAAGAGGAAACAGACTCAAGTTGCTGCAGGGGAAGTTTAAGCTGATATTAAGGAAAAACTTCTTCCCCTCCAGGGTTGTTCAAGCCCAGCCCAGTCTGCCCAGGGCAGCAGTGGAGTCTCCATCTCTGGATGAACTGAAAAGCTGTGAAGATGTGGTGCTGAGGGCCGTGGTTTAGTGGTGCCCTGCCAGGGCTGGGTTAACTTGATGATCTTAAAAGTCTGTTTAACTCAAACCAATTCTGTGACTACTGTGTTAGCCCATATTAACCTGCATTACTGCTTTCAGAAAGCAGCAGGTGTAAAATGACTCTCACTTCAGTCTCTGTTACAGCCAAGCAGATATGAACAGAGGTTGGACTGACTCAAGCGGCATTTGTCCCCTACCCAAAGGAGTAAAGCCCCTGTAGAGATACGTGGGGAGCAAACAAGGCTCCAGGCCCTTGCACGCAGCAAGCCCTCCCTTCAGTCTCCCCGGGTGACAGGAGGCCTTGCTGATGTGGCACAGCAGAGAGCTGAAGGCATTGTCTTTCCTCTGAGTAAATACAAGCGCAGGCACCGATTCCAGTACGGCCCAGCACACACTGAGAGGGACTCCTGACATAATACTCCCTTTTTCTTTGTTTCATCACGATGGTTAATACTAATATTGCTGGAATGTATCAGGACAACACTGCTGAGGTGGCTTGTTAGCCTTTACCATCATTAGGAAGGAAGCAGAAAGTCTCAAAAAGGCAATTTACTGATTTTTTTTGAGTTTTCCAGAAATATCACTAACTAGCTTTTTAACAGTTCCTTCAATGCAGCGATCGATACGAGGGGAAGATAAGTATGATGAGTTTACTGAGGGTAAAAACAGCTGTAGTAACTCTTTTGCTTCACATTTCCTCTCTCTTGTGTTGTACTCTTTCAGTACCAGCAAGCTGAATTTTTGTTTTATTAAGAAAAAAATGAGAATGACAAGGCCTCCCCCCCCTGCAATACAGGAGGCAAATTACACTGATTGTGCTGCTATATTAGTTTGTGCTCAGGGCAATCAGGGAGGGCTTGAAGATGAGAGATGTTCACCAGAAGAAGTCACAACGCAAGTTTTAAACGACTTCGTTGGGTTGAAAATTCGAGGGCTCCACCCGTTTGCCTGCAACACTAAATCACCTCTGAAAAACCAAATAATCAAGCCTTCCTTTTTGCCAAGCACAGATTGAAGGGGCAATCCAGGCTAATACAAGGAGTGCAAACATAGTTATGAAAACCTGGGGCTTTTCATTCTTTTTTTTCCTCTGTTGAAATCCTCTGCAATGGAGGCACAGGCCCCTGCCCAGTGAATTTAAGCTTGTCGACAACTTCGTTACCTTGCCCAGCCTTCGTGGTTTCTCAGAAAGGATTCAGAAATAAGCAGCAGTCCATCCCCAGACAGGAAGCACTGGCCTATATGCCAGTTATACTGGCAGAAGGGGGTACTAACTACACCCACCACACCAACGTGCCCACGCCAAGTTTAAGAATGGCTCTGGCATCGAGCTGGTATCTGAAATGCAGCAACGCGGGGTTTCACGCGAGCTAATTTATGCCCTTATGTTGAGCTTCATACCACAGAGTGCAGGGAAGTAACATTTGCTTCTCAGCTGTTTCCATAGCCAAAAGCTATTTTACAAAGATAAGATTAATTACACCAGTTCTTCTGGCTCAGGCTGAGGGGCTGTGTAATTACTGCTTTGCTTCCAACAGTGGCCGTGACTGGTAGTGAAAGTGGTGTTTTGGAGAGTTTTCTGAAATCATTGGTTTAAAACCCAACAAAAGCCATTTAAGAAATCAATATAATATTGGTCACTGTGCCTTTCCCAAGAAAGGCTGGACCAGATGCTCTTTGAGGTCCCCTCCAACCTGGGTGTTCTCTGATTCTGTGATTCCTAGGAAGTTATTAGCAGCAAAAAGGGTGATTTTATCTATAAATGAATGGCTAACGTGCCCATATGTAGAGTGCTGTGCCGTTCTCAGCCCCACCCCTCAGCAAGGGCAGGGCTAGAAAGTGGAACAGAGAGAAAAGTAACTAAAGTTTTTTACAGGAATGATGCAAGGATTGCAAGAAGAAAGCCCAAAAAGCTGGAACACTTCAATTTGGAGAGGAAAAGCCTGGGGGATAAACCCGAGATTTCCAAAGTCACGACTGTAACAGAGGATTTAACTGCAGCACAACGTTGCACAATACTGGAACAAGAAGGGTGTTCAATGAAACTAGCAGGAAACTGGTTGAAAACCAGTCAGAGAGTAAGTACTTCTTGACATGGTGCTTCCTGAACTGGTTGGCTGTATCATATTCATAAAATAATTTAGAGAAATTAATTGATAAGAGATCCATTAAATTACATTAAAGGGAACAGGCAGGGAGTACCTTCTAATGTCTGTAATTCAGGGACTGGGGATACTGGGGAAGCACCAGAGAAACAGCCCACAGACAAGAGGCTTGCACCCTTTCCCTAGCTGGTACCTCCTCTTGCCATTCACAGATAACAAAACCCTGAACAAAACTGACCGTGAGCAGAACATTTCTCACAGCCCTTAAATGTTCTCCCAGCCTGTGACAGTTTTTCAAGAGCCTGAAATGTGGGGGGTTTTCTACTTAGTCACCAACAGTGGCATTATCGTCAGAATTCTGGTCCAGTCTCCTCACACTTTTTTGTACCCACAGTATTGTGAAAGAGTCTCACAGTTGGCAGGAGAGCTGTCTGAAGTCACTTCTCTACGCTCTGACTTGGCTTCTGGCAACTTCCTTTAATGGACCCTAGTTCCTGTGCTGGAGCAGACAGGCTACAGTTAATCCCTCTGACCCTCCACATGCCACTTATGAGGGTAGCTGTTCTTGGGTTGGGTTTTTTTTTCTCTTTTAGAAGCAGGCTAAAGTACCCTGCCATAGCCCAACACTCCTCAGAGGGGAGAAGTTCCATAAGCTTGTGGTCACTCTTCCTGCTCTCCTCCGGACCTCTTTTAGTTCAAACAGAGGTTTTGAGATGGCTCAAAACTTCACACAACACTCCAGCTATTTATTTGTGAGTTACAGGGTTGTGTAACAGCACTATGATGTCTTTATGCCTTGCCTAGTTATTCTACAAGTCTGGCTTTCTGACTTCTCTGTCAAGCTTTCAGCTAACATTTCAACAGAACAAACCATTGTGAATCCAATGAAATAAGCTGACCACCACCATTATCCCCCCTAACACTTACATGTTTATCACTTTGAGTTTCCTCAACAATTTCAGGGTTCAATCAAATGGTATCTCAAGCACAGTCTCAAGATCTTTGCAGTCCTTCATTCTGGTTTGACCTGAGGTTTAAGTCACACACAACAGTATCGATAGGTTTTCTCATCTCACTGCTAGACTCTCTGTTCTAGACCATTTAAGAACTGCACAGATCCCAAAAGCCTCCTACTGATATCTACTTCTGCTCCAAGAAGTGACCATCTACTTCTCCCACCACCCAACAAAAACCAAACCCCGCTATCTCCACACCTCTGCAAGCCAAATCCCAGAAGTCTTCAATCCACTTGGCTTCACTGATTCCCCTAACATCTCAAGTTCCACCTTTCAAAGTGAAATGAACAGTTTGTACACACCTAGTTGGCTGTTCCCCTATTCAACTTGCTTTGGCTTCACGTTTCCTCCTTACAGTTAGATCTTCAAAGGTCAGCAGAACTTCGCAGAACCAATTCTGAAATGAAATTCACTCCTGTGGCTGTGTGTTTAGTAAAACTGGAATCCCTGGCCACGTCCCAATGAGCTGCTGAAATCCAAGTTGATAGTTCTTTCAAACAAAGAGAAATTTAAGCATAAGAATCTCTATTCTTACAGTAAAATGTCTGTCAAATCTAGTTCACAACTCTTCCATAGAAAGCCTGTATCAAGCCTTGGCATCATGTTATTTAGCAAGAACAGTTAAATTAAGTTTCTATATTGTCAGGAAGAGCAGTCAGAGATGAAAACACACGATCACTCTTTCTATTCTCAGCGTGCAGCAAGACCTATCTACCAGCAAGGATCCCCAAGCACTTCAAAACCACAAATAAAACAAATCTGCACAGAGGTCTCCTGAGAATGTGAACAGGCTGACAGCCAGACTCGCCTCGTATCCTGAAGTCCCATCAGTGTCACATCACAGAATACAAAGTGAGGAAACTCCTCATGCAGGTTGGCAGGATTGAGAACAGACTGAAGCTAACTCGAAGGTCTTGAGTAAGAGAAAAAGAGACTAAGCGGGTGGTTGAAGTCCCATCAAGAAAGTTGTCTGAGGAAAGGTTAGACAAATACCAGTGCAAAGGAGAAAATGGTGATGGGTAAATCCAAAGAAGGTTTTGGGGAATAATGGGCACCAGTGAAAAGGTATCACTGTAACAAAGAAAGTACAAGTGTACAAGCTTGTCTGCCAGGATATAAAGCAGAAACACGGTAGCTAAATTGCCTGCAAGGCACAAGACTGTTGCAGCTGAGAAAAACAGCACTAATAAATCAGCAATTTACAGTATTTTCATGGTATGTCTTCACATTTGCATTTTCTCCACGACAAATTTTTGGCGAGTAAGAAGAGGCCAACAGATATTACAAGGTCACCAAAGAATGGAGTGTTCAGAACTCAAAACTTTTCTGTTCGTTGTGCTGTTCTTCTGGCATTTAGTTGAGTGACAGACCATTCAAAATAGGCCTTCTTGATCAGTCTAAATGTTTAAAGTAACAGACTAACATACAAACACATCCAGAGCATTTCACGCTCTGGTATATCAAATGAGGCCAATTTTGTAGTCGTATTTTAGTATATATTACAATACATCATCTGCAAGTGGTGTTTGGGGTTTATATTTAAATCATTATCTTGATTTTTTTTTTTTTTTTGCATATTTCTAATATATCTTCCCAGATTCTGTTACCAATTCTGTGTCAACTAAAGGCCAACACCATACATACTGCTGAAAAAAAAACACCCCATTCTTACCTCCATTGCTAACGCTGCTGTTTGCTGGTCATAATGATTCAGAAGATTAGGCATAAAGGTGGTGTTGTAAGGCAGATCCTGGCACATCCGCAAGATGATGGGCTCGCAGGAGAATAAACTGTGCCCTCTTGCGTGCCCCACCAAAACATCCAACAGCCAAAGGTAAGAGAACATCCAGCTAATAGCCATCCTTCCACGCTGGGAACGGGGCCGGGTAGCGAGGCCGGGCAGCAAGCTCTTTTGGTTCCTCATGTACCTTCTGATTTCACTTCAGCGGCGATCTTTTCAGTCCCAGTTTAAGGTTCTTCGAAACTGGAACACTCTTTGTGTACAACATTCTTAGCTCAGTCCAGGAGATGATGCGTTTGAGACAGCCGTGTGAGAAATCTTGTCTTTTGTCAGTTATTATCTAGCGTGGTTTGGGTGAAGGTTTTGAAACATTTAACCACACTCCCACACAACTGACCCCATCATGACAGAAAAGCGGTCGAATGACGTTCTTGTTAGGGAACCTAGAATGAAAACCACAACAAACAGAACACACTAAAAAGCCTTGTAATAGACGAAAATATTTTAGCTCTAAATAGAAACGGCAGAAAAATTCCTTCAAGTTCTCACGTGCAAGACTAAGATTCTACGACTAGAGGGTCCCTTGACAAGTTTTAACCCTGGTTTCAGACTATTTCTGATGGAAAAGAAAGGCTGGTGCGCTGTAAAACTCCACCTAAAAAGGATGGTGAATGCATTTACTGTGAAGAAAGTATATTTAGAAAACCCCACACTTTAACCACAATTGTTGACCACACTGAAACCAAGCTATTTATGACTCAGCATCTCCTCTGGTGCATTCACATCGATAGCATCTCTTGAGTTGCATGGCCTCATAACTTCTGCTGAATAATTATAAAACAAAAACAAAACCGTCGCCACCACCAAGACGCAAGTCCCAGCTTGCAGGTCTGAAGACTGCTCTGCTGCCCAACAAGCTACAGCCACAGTCTGGCTACCTGGGTTCAAAGGTGGAATTCTAGCCTAGTCGTAAACAGCTTTTTTTTCTTGTCTCTAACCCACTGCACACACCTCTCGCACCTTCCTCTCCAGAAACCACTGTAACAGCCACAGATACATCAGCAGATGCCATTCTTCACCCCCCACCCCCCCCCCCCCCCCCCCCCCCCCCCCCCCCCCCCCCCCCCCCCCCCCCGCCACACCCACCCCCCACCCCACACCCCCCCCCCCCCCCCCCCACCCGCCTCCCCCAGAACCCCTTCAAACGCCACAAATAAAACACCAATGGGCCTTTTTCCCCCCCCCCCCCCCCAGTTTCTCCACGCTCTCTGGAAAATGGAAATTGCAAAGGTAGATATATGCGGTTGCTCTGCCTGTTCCACTCTACCTATAGAGCCAATTCAAACAGCAGCCGTTCCCCAGGGCTGGATCTGTGTTTGCTCAGCACTAAGGGGCTGGAGTGGAACAAGAAGACCGGGGACTCGGGTGTCTCGTGCTCATCAGCTGCAGAAACAAGCTCTGAAACTGGAGGCTAAAGCTTGGGAAAAGTTGACAGAGTAGTAAAAGTACAAAGCAGCCCTTTTCTTGTAACAGTTTTGTCTTACTGAAATGTGATTTGCAGAGTTCAGCCTCTAAATGATTGCTTAAAAAAAAATGGTTAGAAAAGGGGAAAGAAGTTTAGAAATCCAAATTCTGTTTGAACCAGCAAATCTAAAAGTACTCCCTCAATACTCCCAGGAGCTGACAATCACAAATTTGAACAGACTCCCATCCTTGACAGGGTGATGTTGTTCCTTAGATATTCAGAAGGTGAAATAAATTGTACGTGTCAGAGAAGGAAAAAGTTTTTCCTTCCTCCCTAATGCAAGCTTAGAGCTATGAAAGAGTTAATTACCACACTTCTGGTATCAGTCGAGCAAAAAAAGTTTACGTCTGAAGACTTTTATTTACACAGACCCATCTCATGGCCAGAAAAATTAAATACCATATACCTCTTAAACCCTCATATCCTCTGTGGGTTGGACTAGATAATCTTGAGAGGTTCCTTCCAACCCAAACAACTCTGTGCTCCTCTTTCAGATCACGTGTGGCAATGGTTTTGGCTGTAACCGTTCAAGACACGTCGGTAAAAACAAACATGCAAATAGGACAAAGACCAAGATGTTAAACACAACCACGTTCAATTAAGTGCATTGACAAGGTGCTTTCCCAGGCTGCTTACTCTCACAGCTATTGACAGGGAAATCCACGTCTGAAGTAGCACTGCAGTACATAAAGAATATAAATAGTAGAACTGTTCCAAATCCAGGAGAAAGAAAACGACACCCCCACAAAAATAAAGAAAAAGCAGAAAACAGAACTACCTACACCTTAAGGCAGAGCCAACCAACACAGCTCACATCACAGCATCTTGTTTATATTCTGAAGCGAGCGTTGCTGCCAGCAGCAGTTAACACACTAAAAGATCAAAATTAGCCCAAATATTGAAGACCTGCCACTTGTAACTGATTTTAGTCCAATTTCAAGTTCCCGTGGCCTTGAAAAGCTGTGTCCTTCTGAGCTAAGGAAGCTGTTTCTCAGACTTATTTTTCAAGAATTTGGCCCCTCTCAAAAAAAACCCAAAAAAACAAAGACCTGAACTCTCCCATCTTCCAGGCAGCATTGCTTAACCCTACAGGTTTCTGCATATTCTCACATCCTAAACAAAAGATTATCATTTATAAACAAAAAAACCCCATTCCATACTTAGTTTTGTACAAAGTGCCTAATCCCCTTTGAATCTAGTCCTTTGAGTTTAACATTTTACCAATAGATCCCCAAACTCAGGAAGCCTTTTCAGTTTGTTGTCCTCTCCAGACCACTGGCTTCAAGCAGTTGTTTTTTTTTGTCCCCAAAAACACTTTGGCCACCAAAAGACTTAATTCAACAACTTCAGTGAGGTCAACTTGCAGTGTGGATTAGCAGTTGGCTTTTTCAGCATGGTCCCAGTGATTCAGGTGCCATTCCAGGAGCAATCTGTAGCTAATGCTTCATCAGAGGGGTTCAGAGGCAAGAGAAGATGAACTGTACTCACACTGGTTATTCTGTGAAAGTTAAGGTCAGGATCTAGAGTCTTGGGGAAAAACTCCAAGAACACTTCCTACAAATCATCATATTAATGATATTCAAAGTAGAGACTCCAAACAAATCCACCTCGCCTCCGACTTCCTGACAACCTCAAACTTGAAAACAAACACAACCCAAAAAACCCCATGCAAAATCCTAGACCTCAATAAGGCACAAAAAGTTCTATCTGTGCAAAAAGCAGGAAAAAATTCATCATCTCCTTTCAAGACATTTCCCTTTTACGCTCAAGATCTTATTACTATCTAATATCAGGAAGGAAAGGAAGAATGTATTTAGTAGAGCCAGAAAAAAACCCTGACAAATTATACACAGCCTAGGCCAGCAATGCCCTTCCATGGATTAAAAAAAAATAATAATCTAGGTGAAATTAGGAACTGTAACATTGCAAAAGGAGATGAAAGCCTTGCAAATGAGCACATAGATGACCTATTAATTGGTGTAGACAGATGAACGCTGTAATAAGCAATCTTTAGTGTCAAGATAAGTTTCTTACCACAGATGCCATCCTGTAAACTCTTTAAGCCTCTGCATATGAAATCTTGTGGTTATTTTTATATGGATATAAAACCAAAACAAAACACTTTCGATGGCACTGGGGATAAAAGAGGAGGAGGGGATAGCTGCCCATCTACCCCAAGGCACTGTAAAAAAAACACCACCCAACCTGTGGGCTAAAGGGGTAGGAAACAGCTAGATAGTGTGGTTATGGATCTATACATTATTTATAATCATAAGAAGCCCATCCAACTCCTGCTGTAAAGGATAAATTAAGGCATGCAGAGATGACTCCTATAAAGAGTAAAAATAATGAAATTAAAAAGGTTGGCTCCCATAAGGGAATTTTTGGTTTGTTTTTTTTTTTTCCAAATAAATTTCAAAGTTACTAAGGGAGCAATGAGGAAAAAAACCAATAAAATCACCAGACTTCAGAAAGAAAGTATGTAGGTGGATTAATGCATGGTTATCTGTCCGGAGGAATGAGGTGATAAAACAACAGCTGCACAAGTGAGAAGACAAGAGGAGAATGTCACCTCAGTCATTCCCCACCCAATTCTGATCAAGGAAAGGAACTCATTGCACACAAGCACTGGCAACGTTCCCCCAACCCATTCCCACCCACATGAAGGCACCAAAGGAGAAGACATTATTCTCCCAACTCCATCTGAATTAGTCAGTGGGAAAGGAACTCCGGTGCCGTACTCCCCTGTTCCACTTTGGGTACACGTTGAGGGAGAACCACACTGTAATACCCCACATCCTCTATTTGAATTGGGAGATCCCAGAGGAAAAGAGGGCACATGCTACAGCCTGGCTCTTCCACGCTCCTCCTCACTGCACTGTGGGGCAGAATGAAGACGTGTGGCACCTTCCTCTTCCCCTCTCCATCCTCAGAGCAATGCCATGACAGTCCCTGCTCCACTCCTTGCAGGGAGGACAGAAAAGCAGAACCCTTTGCTGGTGAGGTTCTCTGTGGGGACAGGTCTAGCATCTCTCTCGATTGGAGCTCATATCGCACGGCAAGCTAAAGGAACTGGAGGGGGAGCTACCTATCATCCCTTAGACGGGAAGGGGAGGTAGGGTGCAGACCAAACGAGCATCCCCTTGAATCCTCACCGCGTTCGCAAGGCAAAAGTGCACAGACGGGACCAGCATCCTCTAGGATTCCTGCTGCATTGCAAAGGAAAAGGAAGATTACACGTACGTGAGACTAGCACCTTGGGAAAAGGAGAGCGTGGGGGTAGAGCTGGGATCCCCTCGGGTCCCTCCTGCACGGAGAAGGCAACAGGGCGAGGGAGGTGTGTGAGGGACTAGCATCCCTGCCCTCCTGGCTACCGCACCAGGGATGGAGGGAACCGGGGGACTTGCAGCCTCTCAGGTCCCCAAAGCACGAGAGCAGCAAAGGTGCGCGTGGAGTGGGAAACGGCACCTCCTCTCCCCGGGGTCCCCAGTGCACTGCTGGGGGGTGCAGGGGCAGCGTCTCCCCTTGCCCCTGGGACCCACAGCGAGGGGAAATGGGGGAGGGCGCACACGGACCCACCCCTCTCCCCCGGGTCCCCGGAACACTGCGAGGGGAAGGGAGGGAGCGTACCTGGCCTTCGCATCCCCTTCCCCTCGGGTCCCTGAGGGGAAACGCCTGGGACGAGCATCCCCTTCAGCTGCCTGCCTCGGGGAGGGAGAGGGGAGCGGGAACACACGGGACCGGCATCTCCCGGCCCCGAGGCGCTGCCGAGGGAGAGGGGTGGGGGGGGTGGATCCAGCACCTCCATGTCGTTCAGCAGAGGACGGGAGCAGCATCCCCCCCCCGCCCCCCCCCCATATCCTTCGGTCGCCCGCCGCGTCGGAGCGAGGGACTCAACCCCGCGCTCCGCTCGCTCCCCCGCCCAGAGGACGCTTCATGGCCGCCCCCCCACAGCGCCCGTTCGCCGGGAGCGGGCGTCTCTGCCCCCTCAGCGAGCGCAAGCGGCCGCCGGAGGGGTGAAAGAACGACACCCCTGAGGGAAAACCCTTACCCCTCTACACATCCCGCCCCGGATCCCCGGTCCCCGCCGTTACCTCAGCGCGGGGTCCACGCCGCTCCGGCCCCGCTTCCTCCCCTCAGGTGGCGGCGGCGGCGGCGGAGGCAGCGGCCGCGCCTCCTC